>JARPMJ010001649.1:90000-151359 GCA_033366665.1 Phoxinus dragarum | reverse complement strand
ACCCCTGACAAAAGGAGCTTTAGTCAATACCGCAGTCGGCCATGGGCCGCTCTCCTCGTCGCCCGTGTTCCTGCTACTTTTTCAGGGTTGAAATGCATTTAGTCAAAAGCAAAATTTCTCCTTGTTTATGCATTGATACTTTATTAGCATTTGCATATCTGGCAGCGAGGAGCTACATTTGAGGTTTTTGTCATGCAGAAGATCTCCTCTACTATTCTTAGAAGGACACACTTATGACGGCCATACCCCCAGCATATGTTGTTTTTCTTATATTGAAGTGTTTCCCGTTTTTGCATATTAAACCTTCGGCCCCATCAAACCCAATTAGCAGCGTGTATAGCGGCCCAAGGTGGAGGGCGAGCGAGTGTCGTCTGCCACAAAGACGAGGTGCTACGGCATAAATTGGATCACATTTCCTTTAACCGTCCTCTTCTCTTCTTCATTTCAAAGGAGTCATTTAATTATGACCTTTTCATCCGTCTGTATTTGTTTTTTGTTTGTCACGCAGGCACCGCGACACTCGTGTACACACACACTTTTAGGTATTGATTGCCAGGGTGAGTGCAAGAAAGCCCTCTGTGTGTGGGTTGTTGTGAACGACAGCGAAAACAACGGTGCGGATATTCAAATGAGCATCCAATTATGCCAGCGAGAGTCACTTTTGTGTGGCGCACACGGGTGCCAAATTGCACTCTTTTGATCTTAACCTTTACTTACACAACTCCGTCGATGAGTAATTTCCCCCCGGAGACTGACAGCGGCCTGAGACAATACCTCAAGCGGTTCTGCTTGCTCTTCCTCTTTCTATATCTCTCTTGGTCCTTCTCTCAATACATTGCATTCATTAAGGGAGTGGAGAGGGACAAAAGGGGAAGGCTACAAATTACTGATAATGATGCCGGACTAATGAAGAGAATGGAGAAATTTCATTAGCATTTAAGAGGCATGGATGCATGCGACCCGCCATAGTCGCTCTCCATTACCCCTCACTCAAGGAAGCAAGAGGGGCCGAGTGAAACCCGATGCCTCATTTGCATGCTTAAGTGGCGGTGGCTCCTGATTGGTAAGGGGCTGTCAGCTCCTCATCTATGCATCATACACAAAATGTGTGTGCCTTCCATATTGGCGCTAGCGATTGCCAAGCAAATTGAAGGTGAGCAGAGTATAACGAGATCCTAAATGAATCAAATAAATGTGATCAGCATTTCTATTTAAAAGCCAATAATAAAAAGAGCAGCGAAGAGAACGAGCATTCAGATTCATTACGGATTCAGAAATTTGTTTTATTGTTTTATTTCTAGCTTTTTTCCTCATCTTGATCATCTGTGTCCCCAGCGTATGTTTTCAGCTTTGTGTGAAAAGTGTCTGACTCCACTAGATGGCTCCAAACTAAGCAAGACTTATGTCTCTGGTCAGATGAATACATCATCACAAAAATACCATCAGATGCGTCTTACTTACAGAAGTATATTTGGGATTTTCGATGGTATCCTTTCACAAACACACACTCAAATTTGTGCATTCAAATCGTTCAACATTTTTTCTAAACTCTTCCCCTCACCTGAAACTCATCAAAGCATATGAGACAGGTTTCCTTTGCGATCTCCATGGCAACCGGAAAGATGGGGTCATACATTGTCATTTCACCGATCCGCCGCTTTGGCAGGCTCAGTTTCAGTTTGTGGATCCCTGAGTGGAATGCACAAATTAAAATCAATACAAATAAGGTTTGAGCACATCTTCTGCTGAAACACAAAAGATATTTTGAAGAATAGTCGGTAATCAAACCATTGACTTCCAAATAAGGCAAATGGTCTCAAAACTTAAATGAAAACCAATTTTAATTGCAAAAAGCAAGAAACTATTTCTGCTTTATGCTGTTATTTTCCTTCATGCACGAAAACAAATAGTTTGTTTGCTTAATATGGTAATTAGGTAAATATACACACTACTGTTGAAAAGTTTGGGGTCAGCATTTATTTTTTATTTTTTTTGTGAAGATACATTAAATTGATAAAAGATGAAAGACATTTATATTGTTACAAAAGATTTCCATTTCAAATAAATGTTATTTTGACTTTCTATTCATCAATGACTGAAATAAATATTAATTAGTTATCAAACTGTGATAATAATAATAATAAGAAATGTTTCTTAAACACCAAATCATCATATTATACTGATTTCTGAAGGATCATGTGACACTGAAGACTGGAGTAATGATGCTGAAATTTTAGTATTTTCAATTTTACTAATGTTTAATGTATCAAATAATGCTGTTATTTTCCTTCATGCATGAAAACAATAGTTTGTACTTGTACAAATAATAGTACTATTGCTTAATATTATGGAATGAGGTAATATACACTACTGTTGAAAAGTTTGGGGTCAGCGTTTTTTATTTATTTAGTGAAGATACATTAAATTGATAAAAAATGAGTCATTTATATTGTTACAAAAGATTTCAAATAAATAATAAATGTTCTTTTGAACTTTCTATTCAACAATGAATATTAATCAGTCATCAAACTGTGATAATGATAAGAAATGTTTCTTAAATACCAAATCATCTGATTTCTGAAGGATCATGTGACACTGAAGACTGAAGTAATGATGCTGAAATTTTAGTATTTTCAATATTACTAATGTTTAATGTATCAAATAAATGCAGTGAGCACACAAAACTTCTGTCAAAAACATTTTAAAATCGTACAGACCCCAAACTTTTAGAACGGTAGTGCTTATGATGACAAGCGTGCCGTGTTCGAGAACCTTTCATGCATCCACACATTTAAAACCAGATCAGAACTTACTTCTATGTACATCTAACATGAATCCGTTGAAATGAACCCTCGTTTTTCTTTGGTTTTCCACAAGTGAGTAAAAAAGATTCATCAGCATGGTTTTTCCAGTGCCTGTTGAATATAAACGGAAAACAGAATTAATGGCCAGTCCAAACTCAATATATGCATGTTTTAAAATGACGAATTATGTCTAAATTTAACTTACAACATCACCATGAATATAGTAACCGTGAGGGCGATGTAGACTTAGGGACTTCTGTAAAATAATAGCAAATCTAATCATCAAGTATGAAACATCTTGAGGGTTTGCTTTGGTCACACACTGTAACATGTTCAGGTAACTCTAGGCCATTTAAATGATTAAGAGTCCTCTTGACTTGAAACAATATCTGCAATGCATTCAACTTTCCGAGTACAGAGCGTTTGAAGAGCCAGCCGTGGCTGCAGACAAATGATCATTCAGGAGAGACGGAGCGCCGACGTCCTCATCCCCGTATTCACCTCGTCCTCGCTGCTTGTTTTCGGGGGGGTGTTTGAGCAGTGAGGCGCGGCGTTCTTGGATGACAGCGTGTGACTTCTCACTGACTTCCAGAACTCTGTAGCTCGTTATTGTGGCTGGTGGCAGTGGTCTAGTCACGGTCGAGTGGACAAACACAGTGCAGACCCTGAGCGAGAGAGGACACGGGCCTTGTGTGCCCTTGTGAGGGACGGGTCCACAAGGTGGAGTCATGCTCTATACTTTCACCGGACGCAGCCGAGGGGAAAAAGTCCACATGCCAACACTCTAGAAAAGCTCTGTTCTCTTTAACTCAACAAATGAACTGTTGTTTGCTCTGGTAATGCTTAAGATAAACAATGACTTGGGATTCGATTTGTTTGGAAATAATAACTTTGCTCAATAGTTATTGACTTATTACGAATTAATTTATTCATTCCCTGCATTGCACTGTTCAATTGACCCCTTCGCAGGGAGTTTGATTGACAGGTGATCTGACCAATCATACTTCGCCCATCCGCCATTTTGTCGGACAGAGCGGTCAGGAAAGTTAGTAGATCAACATGGGAGGATTTGAGCTTGAGAAGCGGAGTACTGACGTCTTTCCGCGGTTAAAACAACATTCCTTCTGATGTCATTCATGTTTATTTGATGCTATAAATGAACTAGTAGGAAGAGATGATCGGTTTCACGAGCGGCTTTAACTGAGCGATCTGTCACACACATTAAAGAGACACAAAACGCTATTTATTGTTTTACATTTCTTTTAAAAATGACTCAAATTTTGAAACGTGAGACTTTCTTTAATAAGTTTAATATCAAAAGTAAGCTGGTCTGTGTCTGTCAGTGTGTTGTCAGTGTCTCTCTGCTCCGCGATGTGTTTTTCACTGGTGAGAACATGTGTGTGTGTGTGTGAGAGCGGCGTAGCTTGTCGGACATAGCGACAGTAACTAAGGGGGGCGGGGCTTTGCGAACGGTCAATTCACCTAATGAAGTGCCCTTTTTGTCCTAAATAAGAGCACATCGCTGCACATGTTTGTGTTTATTTCCCAACATTAAAAGTGGAGCTGGGAATCTCTCTCCCAGACAATGGCGACCCCTCATTACTGAGCGAGGGATAGGTGGGGTGTCCTGACTCAGTGGGGGGCTGTGCTGTGATCCAGCAACTGCTTGGTCTGTCCTCCCACTCCACACCCCCACAAAACACACACAGGCTGAAGCTGCTTTGACCTACAAATAACAGTCCCACAGCAAATTAGGCAGTGGCCCAGTGCAAGTGCTGGGGTCTGTCTGAAAGTGTTTTCTTCACCGTAAACATAGACAGAATGCATACCTCAACACACACACGTCATTAAAGGATTAGTTCACTTTTAAAAAAACTTTTGCTGATAATTTACTCACCCCGATGTCTTCCAAGATGTCCATGTCTTTCTTTCTTCAGTGGAAAAGAAATGAAGGTTTTTGATGAAACACATTTCTCCATATAATGGACGTCAATGGGCCCCAAACGGGTCAAGGTCCAGATGACAGTGTCAGCGCCGCTTCAACGGGCTTTAAACGACACCAGACGATGAATACGGGTCTTATCTAGCGAAACCATCGTCATTTCAAACATAAATAAAAAAGTTTAAGTTTTATAAGCACAAAGGCTTGCTCTGTTCTGTGATGCGCGTTCGTGACGTCACGTAATACGCAGTTACGCTGTAAAGGTCACGCTTCTGTGAAAAGTAAAAAGTTTCTGTCCTGACGAAAATGTTCTTTTAGGCTTTTTTAATATTCCAACACCAGGATACACACACACGAGATGGGCATTTTAAACGATAAACTGACACAAAGACATTTGAATATGTGTGTATGGTCCTCCTTCCGCACATCTGTAAACACTGACTCGTCAAGCGTGACCTTTACAGCGTAACTGCGTATTACGTGACGTCACAAACGCGCATCACAGAACAGAGCAAGGCGAGCGCTTGTGCTTATAAAACTTAAACTTTTTTATTTATTTGTGAAATGACGATGGTTTCGCTAGATAAGACTCGTATTCATCGTCTGGTGTCGTTTAAAGCCCGTTGAAGCGGCGCTGACACTGTCATCTGGACCTTGACCCGTTTGGGGCCCATTGACGTCCATTATATGGAGAAATGTGTTCATCAAAAACCTTCATTTCTTTTCCACTGAAGAAAGAAAGACATGGACATCTTGGATGACATCGGGGTGAGTAAATTATCAGCAAAAGTTTTTTTTTTAAAGTGAACTAATCCTTTAACATCTCTAATTATTAATTTGACATCATTTATTCAGTCAGGACTGTAACGTTTTTTTTTTACTTGGTTTTACCGTATTCTCCAGTTCTGAGGTGAGTGCGCAGTGTTTAGGTCGAGGGATGGGGATGTTGGTATAGCCCGTCATCACTCGGTTTAACTGTTCTAACTGAAGCAGAGCATCTCTCTGTTGAGCGTCCTCTCGCAGCGACCCGAGACGACAAGCCTGTCGTAGTGGCTGACGAGTCCGACACGGCCAGCCCGGGGTGCGGATGTAGACGTGTGTCCCGCAGGTAATGTTGAACACCCTTAGGAAAGGAGATATGACCGTTGTAAAGCATATATCTGACTTGTATATACAGTAGTAAGCAATATGTTAGCGCTTATTTCACAAAATAATTAATGAATAACCTGGGCTATTAGGGCTGTCAAAAGATTAATCGCGATTAATCAAATCCAAAATAAAAGTTTGTGTTTCCATAATATATGTGTGTGTACTGTGTATAATTATTTATATATATAAAAACACACACAATCATGTATATATTTAAGAAAAAATTGGTTATATTTATATATAAAATATTTTATAAATGTATGTACAGTATATAAATGCAATTATTCCTTAAATATATACATGAATGTGTGTGTATTTATACATACTAATTCTACACAGTACACACACATATATTATGTAAACACAAACTTTATTTTGGATGTGATTAATCACGATTAATCGTTTACAGTCGGTAATCAAACAGTTAGCGTATTAATAGTATTTTTCCCTAATTAATCTTAATCTATTAATCTTTTGACAGCCCTAATAAATACACACACATGCATGTATATATTTGAGAAACATTTACATTATATACTGCATATATATTTTTATATGATTTATATTATATATAAATAACACATTTTTCTTAAATATACATGCATTTGTGTGTATTTATATATACAAAATAATTATACACAATACACTCACAGATATTATGTAAACACAAACTTTTATTTTGGATTCGAATAATCGCGATTAATCGTTTACAGTCGGTAATCAAACAGTTAACGTATTAATAGTATTTTTCCCTACTATGGAAGTCAATGCCACCGTCAACTGTCTGGTTCCAACATTCTTCAAAATATCTTACTTTTAGTTAGCAGAATAAAGAAACTCACACACACACCACATATATGTGTGTATATATATATATTACATGTCTCTACCTGAATACACTACAGTTAAAACTTACTTTATTTGTAACTTTGTTATACTGTATCTATTATGTATTTATATACACTGTATACATTTATATACATAAATGTGTTCTTATATACTACATATTTCTACTGCACAATAAAAAGTTAATCAATTAAACAAAACAGCACATTATTTTTATAATAATACAAATTATAATAGCAATATTTTTAAAAGTAATAACCACGCCAGTTAATAATCTGATCTACAACATGGTTATTACTTTTCAAATAATAATAATAATAATATTTTATTATTTTTACTATTATTGTTGTTGTTGACCAGTCGTTACCGATTTCCGGTTGTTTTCACGTGTTATCAGCACTGACCGTACGACAGGAGAATGTCTGTGCTCACCTCTACCTGCCTTCAACACGTCACAGCAAACTACTTTCGACAAACTTGTCTTGTTTAATATAAATCTTAAAATACATCGCGTTGTTGTTGTACACCGCGACGCGTATGCCGCCATGTTGATTCAAAATCTAATAACTTTATTGAGCTCCTCACACTGACACCTGGATATCATGTTACGGCGAACTCCTATAAATGTTGTTCTTTCGGGTTTGTGTATAAGTAACATATAATAAATATGTAATTTAGCAAGCACGTTACATCTACATAATGAATATATCTGTATAACTAGCTGAATAAACGCTAGGCAATACTCGACTGAAGGTTATAAATAGACATTTCTCAACTTCACAAGCCATGACAGCTTTATCCAATCAAAGCCTCAGGATGTTGCCACGTGACCGCGTTGGTATGTCACATGTCAGCTGTTCCTCAGCTGATCGGAAGTGTATCGATCGCTGCTTGTTTGCTCGAACCTGCGACGGGACGCGATGGCTGAGGCCATAGCAGACACGAGAAGGCTGTACACGAAACCACAGAACCTCAACGACGCGTACGGGCCGCCGAGTAACTTTCTAGAGATCGATGTGTCCAACCCGGAGACGGTCGGCGTGGGTCGGAACAGGTTCACGACGTATGAGATCCGACTGAAGGTGAGCAGCCACCGCTGGCCCGACCAGACCAGACTATCACACACTGAACGATTGAGAAGTGCTAATGGTAACGTACATGTCATAATGTGGTTCATTTCTGTTAATAACACCACGACTTCCGATTACTCGTGCTCTGGGTGTCACTTTGTTTATCTCGATGGCTTGATACATATTTCCATGACAACGTAACTGTCTTTATTTTTGATTTATCAAAATTAGGTTATGTGCTCGGAATGGTTCCCTCAGAAATTAAAACTGTCATCATTTACAGACCCTCATGTTTATATAACTTCCTTTCTTCTTCTGAACACAAAAGGAGATGTGACGTTACCTGAGGCTGTCACTCAACTCACTCTGTGTTGGAAGTGACAGAAGCTGTCAGTACTTTACATTTAGCCTAATATCTCGTTTATTTTGTGTTCATTAGCAAGAATGTTAATCATAGAGGGTTGAAAGAAAAAAAAAACTAGTAAATGATGACAGATTATATATATTTTTAAGCTATCACTTTAATTATTCTTTTTGACACTGACCTTAAAACCTTTGCAAGCCTGACTTTGTAATGATCAACTAACTTATGTTGTGCAGTGAGAACTTAGTTTAGTAGGGATGTCTACAAATGACAAGAGACAAGAGTTTCAAGCTGTGTATATAGTTTGTGTGACTGACCACACCCCTGACCCCTGTGATGACCACACCCCCCCTGTGTGATGACCACACCCCCCTGTGTGACCACACCCCCCTGTGTGATGACCACACCCCCCTGTGTGATGACCACACCCCTGTGTGCACGGCCAAGATAATGCGGCTTATAACGTCATCTTCATCTTTTACTGTTCACATCACCTTTACGAAGTGAAAGCTTTCAGTTTGCTAGTTAAGGCGAGACACTACAGGTGAATAGGGTACAATTTTAAAATAATAGATATCACCATGACACTTCCTCAGTTGATTACTTGCACAATTTCATTAAAAAAATGTATTACAAGTTCTTGAAATTTGTATGTTTAATTATGCAAATTATGCATTCTCTCATTAAATATGCACAATTTTGCATATATTTTCGGTAGATAGATCTGAACATATGATAAAGCCAGGTGCTAAATTATTTTTTCATTTTGATTACACACAAGATGTTCAGAGGGATTTCAGGAGATATGCTTTCATGACCTAGGAAATCTAAATATACTGTCCATAGCCTTAAAAAATAGATTTTCGCCATATTTTTTTGATTAAAATGTCACATAAATCAGGCCAGGAATGATTTATTAACAAATCCCTCTGAACATATCTTCAGAATACTGCTGAGTGTGTAACTGGAGAGTTCGGTGTACATCGGCTGAGATGTTTCTACTGGAGAATGACAAAAACTAATTTTGAGAAAAAGGCATTTAAAGATTTGTAATGTAAAAATTCATACTTTTTTAGTGGAAACAACGATTTACTGACACAATATCTCATCAAATCATTAGCAACAACAATACAAACCACCTAAATCACATCAAAACTTATAAACACAGCATTTATGGCCTTTAACTGAACAGAAAATGTAAAAAATCTAAATGTCAGAGCTGAACCAATCACGGCGTCAGAAATTGACATCAGCCAATGAGATTTCGCTTTTAGAGTTAAATGCCCATTGTACTTTCACGATTGGTTGCTGATAAAAAGGAAATGACCATATTTGGATCCGACAGCATTGTACAGGAGAGAGAGAGCTTTACAGCGGTGTGTGAGACGACAGAGATCGCGGAGCAGCGGGATTATTTATAACGCCAACTTTTGTTGAATTTCGGGGAAATCTACAGACGCAAATAGACAAAGTTAGTAAAATAAACACCTAAATGTGTATTTTTGGACTTTTTTTCACCACAAATTTTAAAGAAGACACGTTATTGAAGACAAATAGCCCAAAATCTCAAAATTGACCAGTGAAAACAAAACTATGTTTTTGCCTGCCGCGTCTCGCCTTAAAATGTATTATTTATTTATTTTCCTCATTCTTGTCTTGTCTGTGCTCGCACCCAGAACTGATTTATTGCATGTTTCAGTGATTTGTCTCATGATAAAACTCTTCTGTATTCACCAAGTAAATCCAGTTTATTGTAAAATTTCCCACACTTACACGCGTCATTCCTGAGACATGAATCATCTTACTGATATTTCCACTGACAAAATGCAACAATCAGGGCTGGACATGCACTTTTTTTGTGGTTTTCCAGAGTTACTAGCCTCTCTGCATTTTCACTGGCCACAATTGACCGTTCGCAAAGCCCCGCCCCCCTTAGTTACTGTCGCTATGTCCGACAAGCTACGCTGCTCTCACACACACCATGTTCTCATGCAGTGAAAAACACATCGTGGAGCAGAGAGACACTGACAACACACTGACAGACACAGACCAGATTACTTTTGGGTTACTTTTGATATTAAACCCTTATCAAACACCCCCTTTTTTTTTATAGGCATGAAAATGCACATTTCGAACTTAAATGGTTGTAATTCAAGAATGCTTTGGAATATAGATGTAAGATTGGTCTTGTTTTTAAGAAGACATTTGGCAGCTTTTTGTAGAAGTGAAATAAATTAAGGAACAGAAAAAAGTTATAGAAGTTTGATTTTATGAAAATGTACAATGTTAAATTTAATTCATATTTTATATAAAATAAAACCGTTTTGCTCCTATAGTGTGTGGTGTGATGATGTGACAAAGACAGCACACACACACACACACACACACACACACACACCAACAGATTTTCAACCAGAGTCTCGACTGTGAACACAGGAAATCTCGCAAGACTTTAGAATAAACGAGGCGGACGATATGCAGGAAGAAATTACGATGATAGTGTTTGGAATGATTTTCACAGATTATTCACAGGGAATTTTTATTTATTTAATTTTTTTAGTTTGTCCTCGTTTATAATATACATTTAGAATTTGTAATTGTTCCGTGAATTCTTAAATTCGAAGAACAAAACCTGCAGCTCTCGTTGACAGACATCTTATTCTAAACACAATCCTCTGATCATTCGGATTTCGGATACATGGTGTTTACGGCCGGTTTTGTTTTTGTGGATTATGTTTTGGTGTATAGTGCATAAACTAGCAAATCTTATATATTCCTCCAAAAGCAAAACATTATTCTTGCAGATGTGAAAGGAATAGTACAGTTTGTGAATGTTTTTAAAAATGGGAACAATTGATGTAACTTCGACCTTCGTTCATTTTACTCTTCTGTAATATATTTTCTCCATCAAATACAAAGACTACATGCATGCGGCCAAAGCTATCTTTACAGAACACACACACATTATTTACCACAGTTTGCATCTAAAGATGGTTTAAAACTTTTTTTTTAAGTGTCAGATTTAATGCTGTCAACTGTCCGACGACTTGACTCTTAGGAGTAATTTTCTCGTCTTCTAGTGTTTCCTTTTAATTTTTCTACAAAACACTTGATACTTCAAATTTGTTGCGCTTTCTATTTTAAAGGGGTGGTTGAGTATGATTTGACTTTTCTAACTGTAGTTAGTGTGTAATGTTGTGTTTTCTAACTGTAGTTAGTGTGTAATGTTGTGTTTTCTAACTGTAGTTAGTGTGTAATGTTGCTGTTTGATCATAAACAACATCTGCAAAGTTACAACGCTCAAAGTTCAAAGCAAAGGAAGATATTTGCTTTTAAAGAAAAGGACTACAACAAACGGCTGGTAGGAACTACACGACATTCCTCCCGGGTTAGTGACATCACCAACCCTATAATTTACATAAGCCCGCCCCCTGAACACACAGTCCATGTTGAGAAGAGGAAGAGTTGCTGTAGTCGAGCACATCTGTGAGTCAGCTCAAACTTTAGCATCCATCTTTTCACATGCAATAGAAAGTCACTCTGTGTGCATCTCACAACAGTTCCTATACGAGCGAGTTATAGATTAGCATGACAAAATATGCTAATTGAGGATAGTTAACTCCACATCAGCAACATAAACTCATCAACTAACCAATCAGAGACGTCCTGTTGCTTCTACATGTTCTTCTTGAGTCTCTCCATATTTGTCTGACTCCGTTTTAACATTAAAGGCAGAACAGTTTCTGTAATTAGTGTGTGTGTGTGTGTGTGAGGTAATCGCAGCTGCTAACACACGTGAGCTCTTGAAGCTCCGCCCTCTGCAGCAGCTCATTTGCATTTAAAGGGACAGGCACAAAACGGTGTGTTTTTGCAAACCCTCAAAAAGTGACTTTAACATGCTATATAAAAATATCTGTGGGGTATTTTGTGCTAAAACTTCACACACACACTCTGGGGACATCAGATTTATTTTACATCTTGTGAAAAGGGTATTTTACCACCTCTTTAAATGACTTCAAATACGTTATTAACTGCATTTGTTACTGTCAGTGTGAATAGGGCTGACTTCTAATAGTCGAGGATTCGACGATTCGATTCGGAGAGGTCTGATTCGACTATGAACCTCATGGTCGAATAGTAGGGAAGTGTTATCAGAGCCGCTGCTAGCCATTTTGGTGCCCTAAGCATAATTACATAATTTATTTATGATGCCCCCTACCCCGAGAAACTTCGTCTTCATGAGGAACGCACGCGGACTTTTTTTTTTTGCTGCATGTGCACTTTCTGAAGCCCATTCGATTATGACTTATATTAGGCCTATGTTTATTTTCGTTGTTGTGTAATTGTTTTTATTTATTCAGGCAGGCTTATTGTATTTTGAAAAATGTTTGACATTTTGGACTAGTGCCAGACTGTTGCGCTAAGCTTAATTTTATTTATTTATTTTATCCCGATTCGGATTCCCGAGTGTGAACTGTGAATTAAAAGCCAAGAAATAGGTTCCTAAGTGAGAGATAAAGGCATGTTTTGGCACGTTGTTGTTTTTGAAGCCAATTTGTTCCTATTTTATGCACTTTTCTGATGTTTGATATATATGCATGTGTGATATGTTTTGTTCATCTGGCTTTAAATGAATAAAAGGTATTTGTCACACACCATGTTTTTCTTTTAGTTTTTTTTTTAGCTCTTTTGTTTGAAATGGAAAAAATCTAGCTGCTATCTAAAAAAAAAAAAAAAAAAAAGTTCGACTATCAGTCGACTACGGCAAAATCTAACGAATCAGACTCAACTATGAAAATCCTTAGTCGAAAACAGCCCTAGTGTGAACGTTACATTTGTAACATTTGACGTTGGTGTAAGTGTGTGGCGTAGTTAGGGCTGGTGTTCTAGAAGTCATCCAAGTGGTTAAAGATTTGGTAAACAAAAGGTTGCACTGATGACTTGTGCACTTGAGCAAAGCACGTGCGGCTTAACATTGTGACACTGCATGAAAGCGGTGGAGAACAAATTCAGTTCACAGTCACAGTTGTGTTGGTCTAGAATTCTATTCTTGATACATTTGTAACAATACCTCTTGAAGTCCTTTTGAAGAAGTTTTGACGAAAGTCTAAGGCTATGTTTACACGGAAACGATCTGAAGAGAAAAAGTAAAAGTGGCGTTGCGTTATCACTTTTTATTCTGCGTTTAGACGAGCGTTACGGGGGGAAATCTGCGTGCATATGGTGACGCAAAAGTGTGTGAGATTGGATGTAGTGTGCACTCCAGACGGCTAGGTGGCGATGTGGAGCACTGAAAGTGAAAGAGACGCTGACACAGTTTGTCATGTTTAATACGGTAAAGCTGCTGCTTTAACCCTCGCTGCTGTTCGTGTGTCGCACAAAAATTACAGAATTGTTTTTTTTGTTTTTTTTGTCAATTAAATTAATGCTATTTTAGTTTGATAATATTTTGTTATTGTCCTGTACTGGCGCACGCCTGTGACGTAAACGCGTACGCGACGCCTTCACTGTCTAGCAGACTTTTGCGTTTTTACCCTTTAGACGGGAACACGACGGTGGAGCGTTTTTAAGATCTCCACTCTGGAGGGGGGTTTCACTTTTTTGCGTTTTTAAGCCCCAAAAACGCCGTCGCTGTGTAAACGAAAGGCACATCCCATAAAATAGTTTTACGTTTTCCCCCGCGAGCGTTCTCGTGTAAACAGGGCCTAAATGCTCATCATCAGACTCTGATATTGTTGCTGAAATTCTTCCCACTTTTTCTTCCCTAAATAGCCTAAAATCTCCTTTGAAATGCTATACTTTTAGAAATGCCTAAAGGAGGCGGAGGCGAAGACATTGTCACATCCACTTACTGTCCTAAGCAGTCATTTTCCACAGCTGAGAAGTTGTGACAGGTGCGTCTGCGTCTGCTAATAGGCCACTGTCTTCCCAGCTGTCCTATAGTATTTTTAGCCTTCTCGTACCTACAGAGCGAGCCAGCGCCTGCCATTAGCCCAAATCTAAAGCTACTGTACTTGATTAGCGTATAATAATTAGCATATGCGTGTAATCAGTATTATTGTGTGTCTCTGAGTCGGCGGTGACCCTGTTTTGCATAAGGGAACACCCCACACATCCCTCTCACGCTATCGCTCTCCCGCTCTCGCCCGAGAGCCCGAGAGAAAGAGCGGAGCTGTCAACTTTTGATTTGCTTCTGAAGTAGTCCAATCGCAACAATGAGAGGAGATAAAGAGATTCTGTTTGTGTTTGTCATAGTAACAGTGCCTGTGTTGATTACATGCTTCTGTGTGCCAGGGGGACTATCTTTCTTTTAGGCTCTTTCGCACCATCCATGCACGCTTTCTCTCTTTTGCTCAGTGGCCAACCATTATCCTTTCCATCGTCATATCCCACATCCCATAGATCATCCTGGCATGGTAAGTGAGAGAAAGAAGCCAAGCCATATTTGTGTGTGTGTGTGTGTGTGTGTGTGTGTGTGTGTGTGTTGGAGAAGGAGCGAGAAGCTTCTTAATCCCTTCTTTTAGAGTGGAACGTGTGAATGACTATGGGGGTGCGGACCTCGTCTTAACCCCCTGCCGAACCCCCACTGGATGGCACAAAACGTGCCCTTCCCCCGCCACCTCCTCCTGGTCTCGTCTCGGACGGGCATATCTCTTCCTCGACTCCGTTAGTGCAGGATTCCTAAAGTTATGTTTGTTTGTTTTTTTCATCTGGTCAAATTAATTTGCCCCTCAGTTAGTTAGGGCTGTAAGCGATTAATCGAATCCAAAATAAAAGATTGTGTTTACAAAATATATGTGTGTGTATTGTGTATAATTATTTTAAATATATACAGCATGTGTGTGTATTTATATTGTAAGAAAAATGTGTTATTTATATATAAAATAGTTCTATTTATATATAATATAAATCATATCAAAATTAGGGCTGTCAAAAGATTAATCGCGATTAATTGCATCCAAAATAAAAGTTTGTGTTTACATAATATATGTGTGTGTACTGTGTATAATTATTATGTATAAATACACACACATTCATGTATATATTTAAGGAATAATTGCATTTATATACTGTACATACATTTCTATAATTTATATTATATATATAAATATTTTATATATAAATATAACCAATATATACATGATTGTGTGTGTTTTTATATATATAAATAATTATACACAGTACACACACATATATTATGTAAACACAAACTTTTATTTTGGATGCGATTAATCACGATTAATCTTTTGACAGCCCTAATAAAAATATATATGCAGTATATAAATGCAAATATTTCTCAAATATATACATGCATGTGTGTGTATTTATATATACAAAGTAATTATACACAATACACACACATATATTATGTAAACACAAACTTTTATTTTGGATTCGATTAATCGCGATTAATCGTTTACAGCCCTACCTTCAGTCCATTCCAAGCTTGTATGATTTTCTTTCTTCCATTGAATGCAAAAGGTAAATATTTGTGAAATAATGAATCAGGACTAAAGTTCCACAATAAAAAATAAAAAAAAGCATCATAAAAGTTATCCATACTTGTGCACTATATTCCAAGTTGTATGGAGTCATATGGTGGCTTTGTGTATAGGAACAGCCCAATATTGAAGCCATTGTTCAATAGAAATCTTGACATCTGCCCCAGCTGTCTTTGGGACGTTCATGTGAGCAGTGGCTAAATCAGATTTGTGGTTATCTTTATCAGAGGATTTTGTCCATTTAGTTACATTTAGGTCTTTATTTGACTAACTTTGTCTATTTGCTTCTGTAGATTTCTCATAAATTCAACAGAAGTTGGCGTTCTTAATCAACATGCTCCGCGATCTCTGTCTGCACCGTCTCATCTCACACACCGCTGGGAAGCTCTCTCTCCTGTACAATGCTGTCGGATCCAAATATGGTCATTTCCTTTTCATCAGCAACCAATCGTGAAAGTAAAAGAGCTGAATGTGCAATCTCATTGGCTGATGATAAATCTTTAAAGCCCGTTTTCGCAAAATTACTTTTTTCTCTCATTCTCTAAGTCAGAAATCTTCACTTCAGTCGCACCGATATACACCAAACCTTCCAGTCTTCTGCCTAGTTATATTATGAAGACATTTACTGAGGGATTTGTAAATATATTATTCCTAGCCTGATTTATATAACATTTTATTCCAAAAAACATGGCGAAAATAATTTAAGGCTATTGACAGTATATTCTGATTTACAGGATAACAAAAGTAGATATCCATAAATCCCTCTGTAATTTTTTCCCATCTAATATGTGAACACAATGAAAAAAATATTTTTAACCTGGCTTTATCCAATACTTCGATTTTGTTTTTTCAAATAGATGCAAATTAGTGCATATTTAATTAGATATTGCCTAATTTGCATATTTAAACATTAAATTACAGAAAACTTGTAATACATTTTTTTCTCATCTTAAAAATGTCACCCTATTCACCTGTAGTGTGTCGCCTTAACCTAAATTGTGGCTGTTGCTCACACAAAGCTAACACTGGGTTAACTTAAAAAATAAATTAAAAAAAAGCAACCAGCATTTTTGAGTTTTCTAAACTTGAATAAAGTACTATTCTAACTTTTAAGAAACAAGGTCTCACAGTGTGTCCCTGAAGTCCACTAAACTCAAAACTCTTAAGCAGTTATTGATATTTTATTCAACAAACCTAAACAATATTCATGCTAATAGTGAGTGGGCACTGCAAATAAAACATCCTCAAAAACACTAAATAGATTTTAGGAATTTGCAAGGTGGAGCTGATCAAACCGAGCATGCCTTCACCACCAAACTTGACATGCGTTTTCACAATTTAAAATTATAAGTTACTCTAAATTCCTTAAGTTTACTTCACTTACACTTTTTTTTAATATCTTTAATATAGAACAAAATTTGTCTAACAAAATATAAGTTTGATTTGTATTACAGTGTATCATATACTTCAGAAGTCATGAGATGTACCACAGGAGTTGTGTGGAGCTCTTCTATGCTGCTTTCATGGTGCTTTCGCATTCTCTTTGAAGCCTGAAAGCCCCAGTCCCCATTCACTGAACCTGTATGGGGAAGTGAGCGCTGTACAATAATTCAGAATCTTTCCTTTTGTGTTTTGCTAAAGAAAGAAAGTCAAACGTGATTGGAACAACACCAGGGTGAATAAATGACACAAGTTTTGGGTGAATATATTTTTACGGTCTGTTTTGTCGAGTATCTTATTTTTCTTTGAATAGAGAACAATTGCTTTATCTCATAATATGCAGAAAGTAACTTTAGTGCCTCTTAAGCAACTGAATATTGACAATCTTTCACTTTATGGAACTTTGTAACTTTGACGCATTCTTGGAATAGTTTTATTGGATTTGTCACACATTTAGAGCTCGTATTCGCATGATATAAGCTCAGTTTGTCGGCTTCTGCTCATATAATTTCTTATAAAATCCTTGTGTTTACAGTGCTAAAGTTGAGTGACATGATGAGACCACTGAAACCCATCCGAGGGGGACTTTGGGATTCAATGTTGTTTACAGACAGGAGAACCCCCCCCCCCCACACACACCACTCTCCTTCCCTATCCATCTTGCACTCCCTTCTTCTCCTCCTCCTCCTCGCCGTCCCCCTTTAATTCTTTTTTTCCAATTTCCAAAAAGCCCTCTCTCTCGCTCTCCCTTTCTGCCATTACTAAAAATGGCTTGCCTGCCTGGTTGTCAGTCCCAGTCAAGTGTAATCCAAAGTCTACAGCATCCTCCCCGACAACTATTTTAATGGTAATGGGCAGCATATTGTATCAAGGCCACCATATCCTACTTGAGATGACAGTATCAAAAGTGGGAGTTGATGCTATTGGAACAAAGACAGGGGGCAGCTTTTTGCGTGTGTGTGTGTGTGTGTGTGTGTGTGTGTGTGTGTGTGTGTGTGTGTGTGTGTGTGTGTGTGTGTGTGTGTGTGTGTGTGTGTGTGTGTGTGTGTGTGTGTGTGTGTGTGTGTGTGTGTGTGTGTGTGTGTGTGTGTGTGTGTGTGTGTGTGTGTGTGTGTGTGTGTGTGTGTGTGTGTGTGTGTGTGTGTGTGTGTGTGTGTGTGTGTGTGTGTGTGTGTGTGTGTGTGAGCGACTTCTGTGTAGAACACGGAGGGGGGATGATGGTGGTGGGGCGCGAGTGCTCTCATTGTCCCTCTGTCCTCTTCTCTTTGGAGCTATGATGCGATGAGATGGCATTGTGCTTCCATTTTTGCTACTTTTATTTTGAAAACGAGAGAGCAGAGCGGAGAGATGAAATGCTCGCTCTTAAACTTGACTTGATCCGACTCGCTAAAAGCTAATGCATAGCCGGCACTGAGCCCTTACGCTGGGTGAGGTGACCTCTCTCGGCTGCCCTCTCTCTCCTCCTAATGAGGCTACACCATTGTCCCCAGCACACACATGCATCTAAAAAAGAGGATTCAACCATCTCCTCGTATCGGCATAAGCCATGTGGAAGCTTTTAACAGTGCGGAAGAGTGACTAAAAGAAAGAGCGCTTTTAGTGCACCTTTCACACAATTGGCTATTTTTGGGTGTTGTGCATAAAACGCACCGAGTCTGTATCTCCCTCTGTCTTGCTCACTCTCTCTCTCCGACTTCTTCTTACTCGGGCAGTCGGTCCCATTCTTTACAGGTTTTGTTTTCATTTTGACATTTTTTTAGGTTGTTTTTTAACCTAGTTTGTTTGGAGGATTTATAGAAGATGGTGTATTGATACCTTGACCATACCTGCTAAATCTTGAAGACAGAACACTGCAAAAAATGCTTTTCTTACTTAGTATTTTTGTCTTGTTTCCAGTCCAAATATCTCAAAATTCTTAAATCAAGATGCATTTACTAGATAAGTAAAATTACATAAGATATGAAGTCCTGTTTTCCAGGGGAATTAATCAAAATTAATTGAGTTGTTGCTTAAAACAAGCTAAATTATCTGCCAATGGGGTAAGAAAAATAATCTTGTTTCTGTTTGAATTAAGATTATTTTTCCTAATTTAGCTTTTTTTTAAGCAAAAACTCACTTAATTTTGATTTTGTTTTCCCAGAAAACAAGACTTAATATCTTATGTAATTTTACTCATCTAGTAAATGCATCTTGATTTAAGAATTTTTTGATATTTGGACGGGAAACAAGACTAAAATACTAAGAAAAGCATTTTTTTGCAGTGAATCTGTGACACAACCCTGACCAACAAAAGGACTGTTTGTGCACATACTTTTTATTAAAAAATAAATATATTTAAAAACTTGCAGTCGGTAGGATATCTTAAATGTTTTTTTTGTTTTTTTTTACTTTTGTTTTTTAAACAAGTCTCTTATGCTAAACATGCCTGTGTTTATTTAATCAAAAATGTGGTAATGTTGTAAAATATTCTTGCCATTTAAAATAACTGTTTTTCATTTTCATATAAATTAAATGTATTCATTTGATGGCAAAATTGAATTTTCAGCATTATAACTTAAGTCATCAGTGTCACATGATCCTTCAGAAATCATTCTGATTTGGTGCTCAATAAACATTTCTTGTTATTATCAATGTTAAAAAAACGCAGCTTAATATTTTTGTCAAAACCATGATACATTTCTTTCAGAAATCTTTAAGGAATAGGATACGGTGGCCCAGTAGTGCACAACAAGAACATTTATAAAGCAAACATAAGTTCACAACACAACGAAATAAAGCCGCAACACAGCGGGAAATGCTCCCGACCACTAGAGGGCTCTCGGAGCGCGGTAAAGTAATGCCGCGTTTCCACCGCGGGAACTTTCCCCAGGAACTGGGAACTGTGGGCTGGGACTCGGTGTGTTTACACCGCAGGATCAGGGTCTAAATGAAGTTCCGGGTAAATATTTCCCCCTCCGAAAGTCCCTGCTGGCGAGGTAGTACTTCATCAAAGTTCTGGAACTTTCGGGGGCGGGACTTGTGCGCTGACCCTGATCCTACGGTGTAAACACACCGAGTCCCAGCCCACAGTTCCTAGTTCCTGGGGAAAGTTCCCGCGGTGGAAGCGCGGCTTTACTTTACCGCGCTCCGAGAGCCCTCTAGTGGTCGGGAGCATTTCCCGCTGTGTTGTGGATTCATTTCGTTGTGTTGTGAACTTGTTTGCTTTTTAAATTACGTTGTGTTGTGTGCAGTACTGGGCTAGCCTGGTCCTACAGACTCTCATTTTGTACAGAGAGTCTGGACACTCCCCAGTGACGAGCGTTAACTTTCTTGTAGGCGGGGCATCTGCCATAACCAATCGCTAACGTTTGGCCGTGACGAAACTTCATCTCAAACTAGCGCACGATCTCAACGTCATCGTTCTCAGCCACTCCCTCTGTTCAATGATTGGACCGGTAAAGAATTGGTCGGAGAAAACCCGCGAATATACCGCAAACCCAGATGACGTACTGAAGGAAAATTAAAGTTGAGCGGAAGTACGTAGGAGGGCGGAGCTAAGCTACTACTGCGCCACCGTAATAGGAAGTTCAAAGAACAGCATTTATTTGAAATATGAATATTTTGTAAATACCTGTCACTTTTGATCAATTTAATGTGCTTGCTGAAAAAAGTATGAATTGCTTTAAAAAAAATAAAAATTCTTACTGACCCCAAAATGTATCATTATATTGTAGTGCTTGCTGTGACCTAACAAGATAACTCAACCGCTGGTCAGAGCCTGACTCCACCCACTGGCAAAATTTGAAAAATGCTGGAAAAGTGGGCGGAGCCCAGTGGGGGAGGGGGGCGTGCACCTGAGCTGGTACCCTCTTACATCACAGGGCCCCACAACATCCAATAGGAAGTCATCTGCAGTAGCCACCGTTCAACCTGAAGAGGGCAGCACTCAGGTGTTTTTACACCATATATTGTAGAATTAAAACACTTTATACCCCAAAAAATTACTTGAATCAATGAACAGCATTAATAAAGCACCAGTCTTACAGATCATTAACTAAAAAAAGTTTTTTTAGGGTTTAATTACCCTTTAAGTTTCCAGCAACGAGCGATTTGCCTTGTCACACTGAATGTGTTGCATGACATGACACACTCCAAGCCGACCAGAGCATATTTAATGTTTAATACAGTTATGTAGAGCAGGATTTTGCACTGGGAGCTTTCACTGTGGGCGGGGCTACTGAGTGCAAACTAATAGAAACCAAGCGATCAACAATGTTGATTGTCAGAAACTCTGATTAACATGTAAGACGGAGCTTTTATTGCTTGATGCATTATCGCTCGTAAGTGTTGCCGCAGTGTTATGATTTATGAGGAGGCATGAGTCCTGTTAGTGGCCAACTAGAGAGAATTAAAAAACACATCATTAAATATCCCACGGAGCTTACCGAATTAACATAAAAACCACCCAAGAGAACATAGCTGACCATCAGAGAGTCTCTAAGCATTTGATCGTCTCGTCTAGCACTGAGTCTCATTACCTGCCAGTTTAATCATGTCATACCGTTCCCCTCTCCAGTCTGCTCACAGGTATTGATGGACCTCTTGAAAAGCCCGTCTTCCCCGCAGCGCCGGGCTGCTGTCTTAATGAATTGGGCTGTTTTCATCTGCTCGTCGAGTGTTTGATGTGCAAGGGCTTCCGTCTGTGTGGTTAACTTTGGTTGCCACGGTAATCAGGGCCTTTGTTGGGCTGTTTTGTTTGCTTGTCTCAGGTTTGATTGAGATCATTAGTAGTGAGGGGAGGACAGTCAAACTCTCTGGAGTTTACATCTGCAGCTGTACACAGTGTGATGCACCCCTCCTTTCTCTTTGCACACGCACACAAATACAACACCGCTCTCGTCACAGCATTTTTGTTGAAGTGTAATTAGTGGTGCTTGCAAGTGTCACTATTACTATTGCTCATACTTGGTGTGAGGGATTTGAACAACCCCCTAAAGTAGTAAACTATACCTCTTTCAGCTTGTTAACACACAACTTAACCCTCAGCTGCTCTTCGTTTGGGGGAGGAACACTTGTCATCTTCCCGGTCAGAAGTGACCAGACACCTAAAAATGAAACTTCCTCCATTCCAGTAAAACCAATGCAATTTATTTTTGTTCTATAATATTAATCGTCTCGGCTAGCACTGAGTCTCATTACCTGCCAGTTTACTCAGTATGCTCACAGGTATTGATGGACCTCTTGAAAAGCCCCGTCTCTTTAATTAAAAAATTCTCAGAAAAAAATCCAATTAATTTCCTATGGTCGGTCATTTTTGACCGAAGAGCACAAATGTGTTTTTTTTGTTTTGTTTTTTATACGACCACTTAGCCTGCTCGGATCATGACCTCAATTTTTTGTGTGTTCACATACCTAATGCCATAAAAGTCACCAAGTTTTGTAACTTTCGGATGAACCTGTGATTTTTAAAAATTCAAAACATACATTTTTCGGTCGGAAATGACCGAAGTGCACCTGAGGGTTAAGCCGTAGAGTGAAATAACAAACAAAACCTGACCTATTGACACCTTCATAGGTCCTATGTGTGCATTTTAAGAAGTTTTCTAGATAAATGGGCTTTCACCCTTGGCCTAAGTAAGAACTAATCCTGTTCAATAACTAACTCTTCCTCCGGACGGTGTGACCGCACACCACATAATAGTCCCGAAACTATGACATTATTGTCATGAGTGTGTGTATTAAATTACCTGTTACCGTGATCAATTGACATGGGGATTAACTTCTTTAGGCCCGCTTGCGTAGTGGAACCTAAACCCAGTGGTCCAGCCGTTCACAGTGTCATCAAGCACCTCGGCAAGCTTGCTACCTCAGCGCTGCGGTTACCCGGATCTCAGAGCCGTGGAGTTAATCCCGGCTCATGTGAAGGAATGTCCAAGGGAGAGAAATGATTTGTTAGGTTACTGCAAATAAAAATTAAACTTAAATGAAAAGATTAGAAGATATAAACACTTGAGGGGATAGTTCATCTCGTGTTTTCAGAATGAAAAGTTCTGGCATTGTTTACTCGCCCTCATGTTGGTGCAAAATGGTTTGATTTATGTTTTATAAAAGCCATATTAAGTTGTATATTTTGTGTAACACAAGCTAATATTTTGAAGAATGTTTTTGTCCATTATGCCTTATTGACTTTCATTGTATCATTAAACTTTTTAAAGCTGACCTATTATGCCCCTTTTTACAAGATGTAATACAAGTTTTAATAATTTATTATATCATGTTGAACATTTGAGTGGAAGGAAAATGTTTTCGTGCATGTATCTTTAATGCAATTAGCTGGTGTTAGAAGAGGGCGGAGCCTGCCTCCGATAGTCTGCAAAACCTAAAACATCCGCTTGGTTTTTAATTGATTATCATCTCTATTGCGCTCACGTAACATTGCAGTTCTTCATCATCAGGAACGTTTATTATCTGCATGTGTTTTAAAGCCATATCAGTCCAAACTTCTGATATATGTTTTTTTGAGCGTGCACAGAAAGCTGAATGTCAAACTGCGCGTCCCGTGAGTATTAAACCAAGTTCTTTCACGCCTCGTTGCGCTTTAAAAACTCTCAAAAACACACACAGTTCACATACACAGTCGGTTATGTCTGTGAACGCAAACAGCAAGAAAATAAATCGCATGCGTGTATGACGTGCTGTAATATTGTGAAATATTACCATTTTCTATTTTAATATATACAGTGCTTAGCATAAGTCAATCTTAATCCCTTAATCATAGTGAAATAACTGGCCTTTAAACATACACATCTGCGGGCCTCTGGGAATTTAACATAGGGGTGTCCTGACTTATGCACCCTGTATTTTAAGGAAGAACATTTATTTATTTACAATACACTATTCATTCACAAAGAGAATTGGTGTCCTTAAAGCTTGGAGTTTTCCTCATTTTTTTAAATTAAGGCATTAAGATCAATTTCCAAAAGATGATTTATTTTTTTTATTCCTCTTTTTAGTCAAATTTAGCATGGGTGTGTTCACTTATTCTAAGCACTGTAGGCCTATATTAAAATGTAATTTATTAAGGATGCACCGCGTCCATTAAGGTATATGCTAGCTAGTTTATTGCTGCTGCATCCTCAAATCATCTTCATTGAACATGGATTGATCCATTTAACATTTAACAGGCCTACATAAATACAAGATATATATGAATATACAGTGTTTTTCAGGTAGGTCTAACAGTAGTTTTCAGGTACAAATATTGAATAATCAAATGTATGATAACACTGCTGTATAAATTAAGTATAATAAGTTACAAAAGTGATTTAGTCGAGCAATGCACCAAAACTTAAGAGGTACATATCCAATATACTGATATACACATGTGTTTTATTACTCTACGTTCACTTTAGCCATAACCGACTGTTTTTATTAGAATACTCATACTCACCAAGATGGGCATTTTGATATAATTTTGTGAGATTTGTTTCTGTTCAAGTGCATGAAGAATCGAAAGAGAACTTAATATTTTGTGAAACTGATTTTTTTTTATTCAAAAGAACAGCATTAATTTTAAAATTAAAATAGTTTGTAACATTATAAATGTCTTGTCACTTTTGATCAATTTAGTACATATTTTCTAAATAAAAGTTTTTAGTTTTTTTAAAATCTCAATGACCAAAGTCGTTTGAACGGTAGTAAAGATTAAAAGGTGAGTCAGTAATTTAGTAATGTTACAAACTATTCACTCACATGAGACTCCTGTCATGTCACCCATCTAAAAAAGTGATTTTATTCTACATGGGTCGGGTCACATGATCAGCTAAATGCAACTAATTTTGTTACTATCTTCTTTATTAATGGACACTTTAGCTTCCTTAACAATTAAATAATGACTTACTTCTAACACCGTGACTCAAAATGAATGAGCAGACCTTCAGTGAAACTGTTTAATGAGATTAGAAGAAAACAGATACGGGTCAGATTGATGGAGAAGAGCGGAGATGGATAAAGATTGAGAGAATAGAGATGGGGAAAGCTGAAGTAGTGGGTATTTCATCAATGTCCCTCATTGTGTGGAGAGAGCCACGGTTTCTGAAGGGACGCTCTCAAGGCTAAAAACATGACTTGGAAGAGATGGAGAGAGGAATGGTCTTGGGGTAACGGAGGATCGATGAACATTTCAACTCTTCCTGGCCAATTAGGGCCCACGTGAGACTTTGTCCCCAAAGCACACATTCATTTATTCGTTTAACTTGCGCTCTCCTCCACCATGTATTCATCTATTTCCAGCAAATCAGCCAGTGCAGGAGTATTGATCTGTACTTTTATTCCCATCTGTGTGTTCGTTACTCGCGCTGCCTTTTGCCTCTTCAGCTTCTCCTTGAATGCTGTCATCGGCTGTTCTTTTATTTCATAAACATCTGCCTTTCCAGTGACCCTGTTTTAGTGTCTCGGTGTGGGTCTTTTTGTGGACTTTACCTATTTATTTACTGCGTTACTCTAATACTGAACTGGGTTTCATTGAAGTATTGATGCACTGTCAGTCTTTCAAACTGTTTCAAAAGTTTTCAAACAACTTTTATATAAGATGTAGGTTTTTTTAATTTTTTTATTGCCTCTCTTAATCTGAGATTGATGTTGTTTGTCCGTTCTTGTTGTCCACAGACAAACCTCCCCATATTCAAGCTGAAGGAGTCACGTGTCCGGAGGAGATACAGCGACTTCGAGTGGCTGAGAGGAGAGCTGGAGAGGGAAAGCAAGGTGAAGGATGGATGAGTGACAGTAGTGTTGGTTTGGTTTGAACATCGCACGAATGCTCAGACTGAGGCGTTTTATCATCCTTCTGCATACCATCAGACTTGTAAGGGTCCAGTTCAACTAGATGCATTTAAGTATCTAGTAGTAGTAATATTTTTTGGGTGTTTTTTTTTTCAATCATTGGATTGGAAATGATTCTGTAGTTCAGGTAATGACGTTTGAAGTGATTGTTAGAGACCTATGACTGTGTTTGGAGATGTACATAAGTGAATGAAGAGCTTGTATCTCACACAGGTGGTAGTTCCTACTCTTCCTGGAAAGGCTCTGTTCAGGCAGCTCCCATTCCGTGGGGATGATGGTATATTTGACGACTCTTTCATCGAGGAACGGCGGCAGGGCCTAGAACATTTCCTCAACAAGTGAGTCACAAGATCCTCCTGACAACTTTACCAGACACATTCATCTTTGGGTTTACCTTCACGTTCAGTTGAACCATGCGAGTAGGAAAAGACAGTTCATCTAAATCACTAACATCACAAAAATGACCGTTCGCTAAGCCCCGCCCCCCTTAGTTACTGTCGCTATGTCCGACAACCTACGCCGCTCTCACACACACCATGTTCTCACGCAGTGAAAACACATCACGGAGCAGAGAGACACTGACACACACTGACAGACACAGACCAGCTTACTTTTGATATTAAACATATTAAACAGTCTCACCTTTCAAATTTGGTCATTTTTTAAAAGAAATATAAACAATAAATACTGTTTTGTGGCTCTTTAATGCGTGTGACAGATCGCTGTCGCCTCAGTTAAAGCCGCTCGTGAACCGATCATCTCTTCCTTCTAGTTCATTTATAGTATCAAATAAACATGAATGAACATCAGAAGGAATGTTGTTTTAACTGCGGAAAGACGTCAGTACTCCGCTACTCAAGCTCAAATCCTCCCATGTTAATCTACTAACTCTCCTGACCGCTCTGTCCGACAAAATGGCGGATGGCGAAGTATGATTGGTCAGATCACCTGTCAATCAAACTCCCTGCGAAGGGTCAATTCACAAAACAGGACAAAATCAGCTTCAAAATTCATGTTTTTTTACAGACCAATAAGTACATTTTGTTTATTTGGCAGATTATTCTATCAAAAACTCATGACTTTGGAGATGCTAGCACCATGTTATACTGTTTGATTGCCGTATTGCCCAACTTTCAGGTCTCAAGGCTAAATTACTTCTCCACTAATATTCACAACCTCTAAAGCTGAATTATGAGCAAAATTACATGTGAAAAAGTGTCTTTGTTGTTTATCCTATTAGTCTTTTCTTCACAAAAATATCATCTTTAAATGGAGTAAAATTCTCGAAAAAAGCGAAAAAAATTTCCCCACAGCCTATTTTGCACATATTTAAACTGCCATTATTAAAGAAGGACACTGTATCCATGATGCATTGCGGCAATAAAGCTATTTATCCTTGTGATTTTGTTCTTAAGTGCATTTGAGTTAATGTTGATATGACTAGATCTGCATAGTCCTCTGCTGCGTGTCCTTCCTCTTAACTTCTGTTGGCCTCAGCACATCTGAACTGCTTTATAAAGAAGAGTGAAGCGGTTATGATAACATAACACAAGAGTTTTTCCTCTCTCCGCTAATTTGGAGTTTTTAGGTTAAGGTACTTCAGTGAGAGAGGAAAACGTACACTTGCCAGCCTTTGTGTCATCCGATGTCTTCCCTCACACTTGTTTTTCCTTCTCTCATAATTACCGACAGAATGATCAAAACTGATGAGAGGCCACAAGTGCACCAGCTTTACTTTTTACATTTGTTTTATTTTTGATGTGTAATTTATGATAATTGCGAGTGAAATTACAGGCATGCATACCTTTTCCCTACAAGATGTTGTGTGCACTCCTGCTTATTTTTGATCCGAGGTGCTGTTCCGCCGACGACTGAGACAATAAAAGTTACAGTTCGATTGTAATTATTTGCTTTGATTGCAGACTTTGCCATTATCTTTGTTTCATGTGCAAATGTGCCGGCTCTACCTGTTTGAATTTTAATACGAGCCGAACAGCTGTAAATTAGTTTTGAAGAAAGAAAGGATACGGAGGTAATTAAGATGGGGTTTTTCTTCAACCAAAAATTCCTGAATTAAATATCATTGTTCGGCGCTAATAGCACCTGGGGAAGGGGGAGCGTGCCCATCATACTTCTCGACGATGCGTGTGTGGATTTGTACAGCGTGTCTTTTATATTGCCGTTCCCAAACATGAACATTATTCTCTGTCGTCTTGACTTATAACATCATGAGCATCGTGTAATTTTAGAGGTGTGAGGGTCCTTTTTTATTCCATTCGAAGCTGGAATAGATATAATGGTAAAATAATTAGTTTAATTAGCATGATGGCTCATTCTACTTTTTTTAAAGATATGCGTAATTAAATTTTGATATTATCGCTCTTAAAAATCAAGCTGGATGATTTATGATCTGAAAAAGGATCCAGCGAAACTTCACAGCCTCCTAATATCTAAGAGTTGCATCTTGATTGGGGTCAAAGTGTCTCTATCTCTCGCTCTCTCTCCCTCTCTCTCCATCCTTGCATAATATTTTTATGATGGCTAATGTGTGTTTTGTGGTCTGCTTTTCCAGAGTGGCTGGTCATCCGTTGGCCCAAAACGAGCGCTGCCTGCACATGTTCCTACAGGATGAGTCCGTGGATAAAAGCTACACCCCTTCCAAAATTAGACAAGCCTGAACCGGTCTGGACTCTACACACACACACACACACACACACACACACAAACATGGCCCACAAGCAATAAGAAAGGTTTGAATCATTCTTAACTGGAAAAGAAGCTTCGCATGAACCATAGGGCGTCCAAAACATTAACTTGTGCAGATCACGAAACTTCACTTTTCCAACAGTACGGTTTTATTCTGTCCTTATATATCTGATTTATAAATCCAAGATGTTAATATTACCACTTTAAGTCCAATCGAACACATTCTGGTGTGTAATTAATTGTGGTTAAGAATTATTTATGGTAGTTTTGTCTGAGAGCACCACTAACTTTGATATTTGTAGTACAAGATCAAACGAAACAAACCAAATAACTATATCACAATTATGCAAGCACTATATCACACACATCGGCATCCCTGTGTTACTGTACTACCTACTTATGTTGCTTTTAATGCTGAAGAACACGTACAGAAGCTTTCACTGGGAACCTCCTTGACCGTGTGTGTGTCCCACTGACCCGCAGACACGTCTGTTTTTACTGTGTGATGGTGTTACACACAGTTCTGCCGACATTGCATGTTTCCAGATTTGTATACAGCTGTGCCATTGTTTTGTTTATGAGAATTTTCCAATAAAACGGATCAAACACACGCACACATGATGTGGTTTGAAAACGAAGCGCCTCTGTTTGGCTCCGCTAAAGCTTCTGTTGAGAGGTGGTCCTAGCATTAGACGTCCATTCTGCCTTAAAAGCTTTTTCCTTTTTGACCATCAGGAGTTTGTATAAAGTGAGTCACCTGCGTATATTTTGATTTGTGTAGTTCTGTTAGACTCTTTGCAACATCTATAGGATATAATTTCAGATAAGTTGGACAAGGTGATCAAAATATCAGTGTTCTGTGTGCAAGAATTGTAGAAATTACTGTTTTCTCATTTTAGCCTTACTGTGAAATGAATTGCGCCCAGTTATTGCTCATTCACACACAGCACATGGACATTTTTTTTAGTATTATACACAAAACAATATTTAAAGAGTCGTAGATTCATTTTATTTATCGCACATTTGCTAGATGCTGTATTCAAGTGCATTATAATTTCATGCTACCAAGAAGAGTGTTCAATCTCACTGATAAACCTATACTTCTTAAAAGACAGAATGAATGTATTGATCTTCTATGAAAGACTGAGGCAGGTTGTTGTAAAAAGGATGAATTGGTTTCAATGGGAATGGTTATTCAGACTGGGAAGAAGACTGAAGAAAGGAATGACAGGTCGTAGGGTCTTGGATGCTCAGATACAAACAAGACATCTTTGTCTTAAAGAACACAGGCAAATGGTTTTGAAGGTCAGATCCTCCTCGAATGACCCTAAAATAAGAGTAAAATGACCTTTTTTTTCATTTAAGACAGACTGATCTTTCTGATATTTTGGTAACACTTTATTTTTATGGTCCCTTTTGAACATTCTGTGCAACTACATGTCAACTAACTCTCATTAGAGTATTAGTAGACGGTCTGCTTAATATCTGCAAACTCTTTATTGTGATGCTCCTCCAACAGACACTACTGACTATAAGTTAAGCAATTACATGCCAACTAATTCTAACCCTACCAGTCTACTAATGCTCTACTCACACTCTAATGATAGTTAGTAGATATGAAGGGGCAATGTTACTTATAGACAACAGAATGTGTTAAAGGGACCATCCAAATAAAGTGAATCCAATATTTTTTATTATATAGCTATATATAAGCCATGGTGAACTGGTTCTTCATATAAGGGTCGTTTGTTGTGTGTGGCACTTGTTTAATGAAAACAGCACAAAACTGACCGGAACACAAGGGTTAAACACTGCACTTAATGTCTACTTTTTAGAACTTTATATGTATGTAAGTGTATAACAGATGTGGGATCTACAATTGAGTGTACAATATTGGGAAACAGGTGTTTTGTATTGTTTGTAATTGCTGTACAAATTATAGGCCTACATTCAACCTTTTGCTTGTGAGTCTAGCATTGTCTCATCCTGTGGGTATTAATTGTTTGTTATTCTGTTCCTAGCATGATGGATTGTGCCTAAATTACTTTTGATGGAATGCAAATGTTGTGGAGAGTCAATTTTCTGTGCAACAATGCTGTGTACGGTAAAGCGGAGGGCACAGCCGCGCGGCTCATGCAACCTTGGAGTTCGCTCCGCGTCAGAGCAGGAACTAGGATAAAGAGGATAAATTGGATTGAAAGTTGTCATCGCAATCATGTTTCTTTCCATTGTATCCTCTCTATCAAAAAAATGAAGATAAAAAATGCAATTTGGGCAAAGCCCTTGATTTGTGAAAGAGTGCTTGAAACCCCGAGCCGTGCGAGGCACAGCAACTTCACTCAAGGTCCAGCGTATTGTATCGGCAGTGGTTCAATATGCACTTACATGCAGACATGAACCTCTCTGTCCCCGTTCAGTACCCCGTTTAGGGACTTTTTTCAGCTTGTAGGAGGTGGCTTTAGAAACCCAAAACCCCTACAGTGAATTAGACCGTCGTTGAAGAACCAAGCAATCAATATTCAATATTTATTCTAATATCTTAGAACAACTTTCACAAAAATTATCACTGTACAACGAGAAATGTATTTACACACTACAAAAAACAAAATCCAAGTGCTGATCGCGTCTCTTTTCCGTGGTTAGTAGCTATAGTCAAACAAGGGTTTTAAATGGTGACCCCTGATTCGGTCAATAAAAAAAATCAATCAATAAAATTACATTTGCAGAGAAAACTCAACGCTGACAGAAATATATCCAGAGGATTTGAAATGCCCTGCCTGTGAACCCTAATCTTACGTAAAGGTCCCAAGCTGTGTGTGCTGTGGCCTCCCGGTCACCTCGATAGGTAATTATGTGATTCATCGGGTCAGTAATGCTCAGTCCTGCTGCCTTCCTGCGAAGCTTAATTCCAACCTTAAAGCATGCATTTCAAGTAAACCCGATTAGCTGGTTCAAGTGTTTTTGATTAACGTTGGAGCTTCTGCTGGAAGGCAGGACAGGAATGAACTTGCTCTTCAGGTCTGACTCACGGGCCTTTGGTTTTCAGCACTATGTCAACGGACAGCGACTTACTTCCCTGCAACGTACCTCATGGTTTCGGTTCTTTTTTCTTTTTTTTTTGGTTTCCTTCAAAGTTCTCGTGGACATACGAATAATAGTGGCGCTGAAATCAAAACAGCATTGGTCATGAAGATAGTTGGTCACTTGGACGCAGTAAAACGTCCCATTTTGAAATGAATGATTGTACATAACAGACACTCCGTTCAAATATGACTACGTACAAACTAAGATAATTTTTGTATTTAAATCTTGATAGAACAAGAACAGATTAAGCTGGTTAAGTTACGTCCATAAACAACCTTAAATAGATTAAATCAATTACTGGTTAAACGTTTATTCTTCTTTCTAAGCAGTGAGCTGGACTTTTAGAGATGCAGTCTGTTTGTTTTAAACTTCCCCTGCGTAACGGCATCTTGACATCGGTCGAGCTTTATTCTCCAGACAAGTGCGTGAAGAATGACATTAGGGCGTCTGGGGTCGTCCGCAGCGTCCATGTGAATGCCAAGGTCAAAGATGCATTTAGTCTCTCTTCTCCGTCTCTCGTTAGCTCATATATCACTGGATTTGTACATGTCTGACAGCAGCCGTGTGATGGGCACGTTTCCGATGGTCTTTTTGAAGAACACCTCTTCAATGGTGGATGGACCGACTGAGCGGAGAGCGGGCAAGAGCAACAGCAGCTTCCCGAAGCGGCACGGCTGAGTCGGGTACCTGAAACGGAACCATTCGGTTGAAATCCTTGAAATAGGAATAGAGTTTAATGTAAAATAGAAGAGTTCTAAACCAGTTCTTGCATAAAAATCCTAAGTATTCGCTGTACCTGGTGTGTATGTAGCTGTTGAGAGTCAGCTGGGCTTCGTCCTGAAGAGCTGCGATGGCACTGGCGTTACGAAAGCTCCTCAGTTCTGAACCGCTGTGTGTTGGAACTGGACAAGAAAGGCATGTTTGTTTAACTCGGTTTACACTGGCCAGTAGAGCAAGTCAGACCGGCCACTACACTGTAAAAAAAAGTTGGTTTAACTTTAAAAAATGCAAGTTGCCTTAAAATGTTGAGTTCGTTGTAATTAAAAATTTGAGTTAATACAATGAAGAAGAATGGTTTAATAAACAGAAACTCAAAATAGTGTGTTATCTTCACACATTAGTTATCGAAGTTGATTTGACAAAAGATAAAAAGTTGTGATTACATATAATGAAACATTTTTTACAGTGTAGTCGTGAGATTTTAAGTTAGTTCGATAATAATCACTAATAAAATTAAGTTCACAGTATTATGATGTGTAGAACTGATAAATTATATTTCTTAAAAAATTTCATTATTCTAACCTTATTATTTAGTTAATAGCTTTTCATTAAACACACGAACTTCGCATTTCAATCACAAACCCCAGCCTGGGAAACGCTGACATGATGTAATATTTAATGCACTTCATGTTGTTGTTAACAAAGAATTGCATATATTTTGTCTCAATATGTATTTTTATATCAATATGGTACGAGATTATCCTATTCAAATCAATGTGAAAAACGAGTTAAGTCAAAAGTAATCTAGAAGTAGTCGGTTGTGATGAATTACATTAGTAATTTTTGTCATGTAGCCTAATTTGGAATCAGAAACTGTTTGTGAGTAATCTCCCACAGCACTGTGTGTTCGCTTAAAGTGTGATTATTAAGAGATTTATGTGTTTAACGAGCTGTACCTGCTTTGAAGGTGACGATGCACTTGAGGCACGCGAACTCCGTGGCGTCCAGTCTGAGCTGTCGGAACCGCGTCACGACCTCCTGCAGAGCCTGGATCTCCGAGATGATCTTGTTTAGCCTCTGGGAGTCTGTGTTCTCGGTATTCATTCCTAATTCGCAAAAAAAAAAAAAAACTGATAAAATCATACACCTGGATAATCGAAGAATGGATATGACTTTGTAAACAAAAGTAAAAATAGAAAAGGCGATTGTAAAAGTATTTCAAACTTGTTAACAACCAAGCACAACTTAGCATTGCGCACATGAATCTCCTCCAGGCTGCATGTTGTGTATGGCCTACCTGACACTGCGAGGAGAGTGCTGGAGTCCACTGGAATGGCCCACTGCGCGATGCCCAGCACGAACAGCTCCCGCCACGCGTCTTCCAAAAGGATCAACTGCAAAAAAAAGAAAGAAAAAAAAGGGTAAGAGTGTTCACTAATAGGCTACATAAAACACCGTTTGGTTTGGTTACATGATGATGATATTTAGATGATTAAAACGCGTGTTTACCTGGTCAGGTAGAGGGAGTGTGGAGAAGGCCGGGACACTCTTGGCCCATTTAATGCTCATGAAGAGCAGGCGCGCGGCCGACTCGCACACGGACTCTGTCGCCACTTCATACAGGTACATGGGGGTGCCACTGACTTCGTGAGGATACTGAAAAGTTATTACATGAGCATAGAAAATTAGCGGACTTGTATGCAAGTTAAACTACGTTTAATTAAATTGATGATTCGTTGATTACCTTCGGGGTGGGTTGTGCGAGTCCCACAATGGCCTGCCGTTCCGGTGTGCTTGTGACCGTGTTTAGCTCCAGATTGTGAGGCTCCAGCTGCGTGACTGTCGTGAAAAACGGGGGTCCCGGGATAGACGTGGATGGAAAATGGGTCGACGAACCGTTCACCTCTTTATGGCCTCGGAAGTACAGAGCCACCTGCTTTCGAATGGTTGATGTTCTCGGTCCTCTCTCGTGCTGCACTGCTGCATTCATGAGGGACAGGAGGATCAATAAGCAGTCTTATAGGATAAAAAGTAGAAATAGTTAAAAAAGCTACAGCTAATGTGGCCTATTTAGGCTATTCTTGTTGGATATTTTGAAAATTGATTATTTCTACAATAATTATTGATTTAATGAAGGCTATATAGGCTAACAATCAAGTTAAATGTAGGCAACACAATTATTTACTTGCACAATGAAGACACTAAAGTAGTAATCGTCGGGCTGACTTTTTTTCTACAAATTTGCATGAATATAAATATATTATATTCGTGTTACTCCACTTTTGGGAAAAAAATAGATTTTTGATTCAGATTTTTTTTTTTTTTTTTTTTTAGACTGAGGAACAGGGTCTAAAGATGTCTGTTTTGTTTCTAGTCACATGACAAACTGTGATTTAGCATGTTGGCTAGAATACACTTTAATAATAATATATAGGCCAATATAACAATATTTTATAATACAATTTTAAATCAGTGGCATTTTTCAGTCATCCTTTTAATTAGATTTTATAGATCTGGAAAACCAAGTCACTGACACTTATAATATTTAGTGTATCAGTCAACTAGTTGGCAAGTAAAGACAAAAGCAATCTGTTTTTTTACCGTATATGAAAAAAAAAACTTTTTTTTCTGCATCCATCAAAAAAAAAAAATGTTGTACAGGCCACATAAAAAACATTTTCTGTTGTTAACTCTTGAAAAAATATATTTTTAAAAAACGAATGCGTTTACTAGCACTTACCATCTTTATTCATATTAACTTCTAGACACTTTTTCAAGCGACAGGCGCGACACTGGTTTCTGTGCGTCTTGTCTACTGGACAGCCGCCCTGAGGGAGAGAGCACGGGGGAATAAGGAAATACAGTAGGTTTCGTTCAGCAGTAACGGCACACAAACAGCCTCTCCTGCTTCACGCTCCAGTGATCTCCACTCCACAGGTATGTGGGAATGGTGGAGTAATGACGGCTATTGACTCGCTCCCCCCGCCGCACGGCCAATAGTCTCACTCCGCCTCCGCTCTCCAAATCCTCCCAGTCCCGCCGGTGCGTTAGATTGGATTACACCTGTTACACTAGACGGGGCAAAGGGCCCTCAGCGGCGCGGGGGGGGGGCTCACTTCTGGGATAATCTTTCAATTATGAAAATCACTGGAGGTGTAATCTAGTCCTTAGACGCGCTTGCTTAGATCAAATTAGCTGACGCTGTTATGGTTCAAACACTTCGCTGTAATTGATTGGTAGGCCTGGATATAGCTCACCTGTGTGCCAGATTTGCAGACATATGTTCTGTTTCTCCTTATGCTCCTCTTGAAGAACCCCGAGCAGCCATCACACGCATAAACCCCGTAGTGCTTCCCAGAGCTTCGGTCTCCACACACTTTACATGGAATGTCCAGAATCCGACCTTCCAGAGATAGAGAATAATGCAGTTAGACTAATGAAGAAACGACAAAAATGCAGCGACCCAATTGCAGATTTTATGTCTATTTAAGAATATTATAAGTTAGATTTTCTTAAGTTTTTGTAGATGGTGTAATGTTTGTGTGTGGGGAGGGGCTAATACACTGTAAAAAAAAATGCTGCGATTATTTATCACAACTTAAAATCCAACATTGTTTCAACTTTAAAAAGTACGTGGTCATGCTTGACTTAAAATATTAAGTTTAATTAACTTTAGTTTAGTTAAGTTGGATATTTAAGTTATCTCAATAAATGTTAAGTTGTTATAACTAATCGCAGCCTCAGTGTACTTTTTAAACATTAAATAGGCTAATGTTTAATATAGTTATTCTTTTTAACTCAAAGATTGGTATTAAGTTTACGAGTTAGGCTGAGATCATATTTTCACTGGTGAAATAACAGAAAGTTGGCTATAGCCTGCTTTTATTAGGCTATATCTATCACTTTGTTATATTTAGCTAAACAAGTGTCACATAAAAAAAACATTAGTTTTGTTTAAACGTTGATTAAAACGGGCCCAAAAGAGAAATTACGCGCGAGACGAACCTCAACATTGCGCCTGGTCTTTTTATAGGCCTACAGAAATTTCCATGAAAGTCATTGCATAATTCCCAAATCTTTGGCCCAAAAACTAAACAAACAATCGTTCTAAATATTGCGTTAAAGGACACACTGTTAATGAGTCAGTCCATAGGAATGCGCAAACCCAGGGCGCGTTGGTGGGAAGCGTCATATCGCAGGTCGCATAAAACAATGTTCAGTAGACGCGCACAATGGCGACATTAGGGAGAGTGTTAACTTAATGATTTCCCCATTGAGCCTCGTCTGACTGGCCTGGTCTCGACAAGCTGCCAACCCCGCTTCATAATGAAGCTCGACAACTGCTTTCTTCGCGCCGTCTATAGGCTCGCGGATTAAGGAGTGACACGGGAGAGGAGAATAATACGCACCAGCGCGTTTCAGAGACTCAAATGAAGTGTATGCAAATGAACTTGGAGTAAATGAAAATTGTGATTTTTCTTGTGTGTGCAGAACATTTTTTTTCTGTATTTAAGTCTGTCAATAGAGGTATATTTGCATGTATATGGGGGAGTCGTTTAGAGAAACGGCTATGTAATTACACTGACATATGTCCACCTGCTCATTGATTTTCCAGTGACCCGTCAAAAAGGGTAGCATGGGAATTCGGATATAGACCAGTAACGAAGGAGAAGGAAAACGACTTCATGCACTCTGACTTTTTAAAACAAGAAAAGAAAAAAAGAAAAGAAAAATACGATGCTGCATTTTAATGCGAAAAGAGATTTCTGTTCTGTGCACGCCAGATGTTCCTCGTACAGGACCTTTCAGAAATGATAATGACGTTTTGTTACAGGCTTGATCACTTTTATATAAAAAAAATCAGAACGGTGGGAAATACTCGTATTGACAACAATGTAGATTAATTGAATATTTCTTTAGCGACGGTGGGTGCTCGCATCTTGCACGACTGAGAAAGAGACTCTCTTGTGATGGGCCAACTTGTTGCTTTTGTCTCGAAGTCATTTTGAAACTTAAAAATTGCTCCATGGTGCACCAATAATTATTTATTGATTTATTTTTCAGATGAAGCGCTCGAAGAACGCATGCTTTTTAATTTGCATTTAGAGTTTCTGTATGATTATTATTTATTTATTTTTGTCTCCTGTCATTTTCTTTTTATGCGGTATAATTAAACCCATCAAAGCAGACTCTTATTTCGAGGAAGTCATAAGGCCTATACTGTCCCCCATCCAGATTAGATGCAAACATCGCAATTATTTGACAACACTCAATGGTTCGTTCGTATATAGCCTAAGAAACTCATGAATTGAAGGCGGGTTTGTTTTTAGAGAATGAAACGCGTCTTTAACTTTCCTCTGCGGGGGTCCCGGTGTGTTGCATTGTGAGCTGTAATTGTTTAAAGACATATGGCATATTTCATTACTGTAATCATCAACCCTGGACCTGCTGCACTGGATTAGGTGCAGTTGTGAGAAACTCTGCTCTTAATGGGCCTTCGACCACCCAAACCGTGCAAGAGCCGCGATTTTACCCCTGTGAAGCAATATATAAATATTATCTTGTGTATTATAAATGTAATCTGAAAATTATTTGAAATGCGTGTAAAGCGTGGTCAAAAAGTTTTTTGGAGGAGGAGGGGGGGGGGGGGGGGGGGGGGCATTCAAAATAATGAACGACAAGTTTAGGCCTCAACGAAATTATTTCACGTGTTCACTGGTCCTAAAATAAATGGACTAATTTAGACTAAAATATTAAGCAAGATTTTAAAATTGTGTTTTTAACACAGGTCTGTTATTTAAGCACTTATTACTAGTGAGCATTAGAGTAAAAATGTGATTGGGTTACCTTCTTTTTTGCCTTTTATTTAAATATTTTTCTTGGATCATTTAGAAGATACTTAACACGTCAAAACATTGAACACCTTTTCATTTAAGTCTAATCTTTAGTCAAATAGAGGCGCACACTTTTTTTATCACTACAAGCGTATTTCTCAAATCACACTGAATATTTCATATTTGAAAAAAAAATTCCAGCCAGACAATTTTGAAAATCCACATTGCAAATGTAAAAGAATAAATTGTCATGACATTTATTTCAGAACTCTTGCATTCTTGTTTCCTTGAAATGAATTGAGGAGCACAGGATACCCAGGTCTGCTGTGATGACACATTTACGCACAGCTGTTCCTTATAGGACCAAACTATTTAAAATGTGCTGTTACAATATTAGTTCGAGTTTCTAGCAGCCTATTCACAACTTATTTGCTAAGCCTAATGTGGAAACAAGGCTGTCAAGACTCAACAGCGTCAATAAACGCAAACTTATCTAACATTTTCCGGGCTTATCAGGTGATTTATTTTCTTACACGTTTATATCTAATATGTAAAAATACTGTTATGTAGACAGCTTCGATTTTATGCATTCGTGCTCTCGGTTGACAGCATGTAAACATATCGATTTGCGTCTGACAGCTCTGTGGAGTTAAGTTGATTTAAGCCATTAACATAAGCAACCATTTTAAATTCACTTATTGCGTTTCTGATTCGCTATTACTAACAACAAAGAAAAGCAAACTACTCACTGGATTTGACATTTAAAATATCCAGACAACCACTTGTTGAACCAGCAGGCTTGCTCATATTGAAGACTCTGCTCCAGGAAAACTGCGTGGAAGTTGCACTTCTCAGGCCCGGGGAGTCTCAGCACTTTTGACTTGCGTTAAAAAATGACAAGCATGAATGAAACATCCGATTTGCGGTGGACAACTGGTCCTCTAGTTTTCTTTGAGTGTGTCCAAGTCGCTCCTCTTGTTTCTCAGCACATAGAATCCAGGTTTGGTCTGACTGTTGATGGATGCAGAGCCGCACAGACGATACCCCGGCCGGTCTCAGTTGTGGAACACACACGCCGGCACTGTAGGCTCACACACTGCTCAACCCCAGCGTAGAAGTGTCGGCTACAGCATGCGTCTCTCTCAGCCAGAGTCTCGGTGAGTGACTTTGTGATGTGTAGCGTCAGATTAAAGGTTTGCTAATATGTATGAGATGTATTAGAGTAGGAGGGCGGGAGAGAGGGAGGGTGGGAGGAGGAGAGCCCAACTTCTTTTGACCACTTAGCTTTTCCCTGCCTTCTGCTTCAACTCCTGCTCTCGCATGACGTCACGGGCTCGGATGAAGTGATATTGCACACACACAGTGCGCGAGACTCGGAGAGGCCAATGGTGCGCGCTGTAGGAATTGATTAGGATCAGCGAGGCTGTTTAAATGACCGAATCAAACGTTTGCCACTGATTATAGGAACACATTTCCATCCTCTCGGGGAGTTCAGTGACCTAGTGCTCCCAGACTGAAGTAAAGCGTTTAAAGTATCCTATTTAAATAATCCCCAGAAACATAATCACCTTTTTTTTTTTTTTTTTTTTTTGTTGCAACGAACTTACTTTCTGTCGCGCTTTCCCGAATCCTTCCATCGCGCGCGTGCACCTGTTGCGTTGAAGGACTGCAAGAGATCTGTCTCTCTCGAGCCCGAAAACTGTTCTCAGCGCGCTCTCGCCAGGCGTGAGGATAGCCTATATATATATATATATTTTTTTTTTGTATTTTGTATTTTATTTCTTAATCAACATGTGGCATGTGCTATGTTTACTACTACTAGGCATGGTAAATGTGATAAATTATTTTCGAGTGCACTGTTTTCGGTAAGCCTTTAGCTTAGGATTCAGTTCTCATTAGTTGCTTATTATGCACATTACTATTTTGACTGTTTATCAGTATAGCCTACTTATAAAGCACATATTAATTCCTTATTCTGCATGAACATATTCGAAATCCCTTAATCATACCCAATACCTAAACTTATTAATAGCCTACACTCTAAAAAATGATGGGTTGTTTTAACCCAACTTTGGGTCAAATATGGACAAACTCAGCCGTTGGGTTACATTTTATAATTACATTTTTAACCCAACATTTGGGTTTGACCATATTTGACCCAAAGTTGGGTTAAAATAACCCAGCATTTTTTAGAGTGTGATAGGAGTTTATTGAGGCAAAAGGAGTGAGAATTGGACACTAGACTAAAGTGTGACCTTTTTTTTCCATAATGTAAAACATAATCTAAATGTAGCCTACATATCAACGTTTCTTATAACGTGTTTTCTTGGGAGTTGGGGGTATAGGCAACATTTAGCCTACTTTATTTGTATAACAAACTTTGTGTAACCTATAATTTTTTTTTTTTTTTTTTTACTTATCCTATGTTTTTGCCGAATGCAATATATCATGTCCCTATATTATGTGTAAATGTAAAGGCAATTAGCCTTTAGTCAATTTAACGGGTACAAATAAACAGAGATATGATGTAGTTTAGATTTTAATCTACTAAATTGTTAGAGCTTTATGAAGAAAAAAAAGCGTAATATTGAAAAAATGTCTCCGCAAAGAAGAAAAAGAAGGGCAGTCGAGCTGTGTTTGGAGGACATGCGTGTGGACTGGGAGAGCCACAACTGTACCCGTTCGAGAACGTGCGCGATGACATCTTGACCTTAACAGCGTGCCGTGTTGTGGTCACCGCCACCAGACACCCATATTTTAGGTTTAATTATGAACATTCCCACGGTAGCTAGGGAGCATATGGGAGCCCTAACTCTCGGGCTAAACGTGGCTAACGGGGGCGTATCTAATCGCAATTAGTGATTGTCATGTCCTCCTTTAAACGTGTTCTCAGTGCACTGAAAAGAAATTAGGATTTTTTGACAGGTGAATGACTGCATATTCAAATGCGCGTTTTTCACGACCTTGTGTGCCAGACTGAGAAAAACAGTGTGACAGAAGACACTCATGCTGCATATCTCTGTGGGCATCACAGCTAACCCGGGCCACAAGTGATTACAGCGTCTAATGGCTTCTAGATATACCAGAGACTATGTGGAGAGCGTCATGTTCTTTTTAAAAAGTGTGAACAAATCTGATTTGACTTTCTCTCTTTTTCTTTCTCTTTTTTACACTTTCCCTATTCTCTCTCTCGCGCTCTCTCTCTCTCTCTCTCTCTCTCTCTCTCTCTCTCTCTCTCTCTGTGTGTGTGTGTGTACAAATATGGGTACACACGTTGGGTCAAATATGGACAAACCCAGCTGTTGGGTTAAAATTTTTCAATTACATTTTTAACCCAACTTTTGGAGTAACCCAACATTTTTTAGAGTGTGTGTGTGTGTGTGTGTGTTAGGGGTGGGGTGGTCTGCTCGTAGTAATCTGCTTAACTTGCCCTAATCCTGTCATTCATAGATAGTCTTTACACAAACATAACCAACATCATGGTTGCCCCGGCTGCTTGCTTTCACTTTTTGTGCTTGTGACTCTCCTCTCAATAACAGTCAATGAAAATCTCTGACAAAGAAGCATCTGATTGTGTATCTAGTTGTTGGCTTGACAGAATCAGTATGCAACTGCTTACTTAGCCCTTAAAGTGGAGAGGGACAGCAACACCAACTCTTGTCCTGAACCAGTCCTGTAACCGCATGTTGGAGAAGACTTTTCTGTGATCGCACTTTGTTCTGAGATAAACGCATGTATATCTCAATGCGGCAGCAAACCAGAAAATAATAATAATACAGATTGCTGCTATAACCAAGGGACTGGAAAAAAATATTTCGGCCGCTTAGAGCACTTCTGTTACTGACTTACATATAAAGAAAGAAACTGCAAGAATGTTTAAAAGGAGAACGGGAAGTTACACTCTTAAAAATGCTGGGTTGTTTCAACCCAATTTTGGGTCAAATATGGACAAACCTAAACGTTGGGTTAAAAATGTCATTTAAAAATGTAACCCAACGACTGGGTTTGTCCATATTTGACCCAAAATTGGGTTGAAACAACCTAGTATTTTTTAGAGTGTAAGTATAGATATTATACAATTATTTAATTAATTGAAATAAATATGATAAAAACACTGGCAATGAGAACAAATATTTTCAACAAGGCGTTTTCATCCAACTAAAGTCATTCACTTCAAGCATTCTGAGGTTTTCCTCATGCAGATCACGTTGTTAGAGTGCCGTCCTTATACGAATCATGTTCTCTTACAGTATATGATGTATAATATCTGTTCCTGATGTGTGAAATATGTCTGTTGATAAACTATTATAACATATACTATTATAACACTAACTAAGCCGGTTCTCACTGAAAAGAAGGTGATCTTTTTTTTATCATGCTTTTTCCTGGTAAATAATACATTTTTAAGCTTCTTAAAAAGGGGTTATGAGTTTAAGGTTGAATGCATTTTCATAACCGTCCAACTTGTACAGAAATTAGGAGAGGCATTTGCTCTTTCAAGAGAGTATATAAACATATTTCATCCCATAGCAAAGTATGACGTATATCATCATCTTAATCATTTTTATTTATTTTTCAGGTACCGTAATAGGTAAAAGTACTCTTTAACTCTTTGATAAACGTTATAGATTCACTTACACAGGTGTTTTGATATTAAAGAGAGCACTCTTTAAGCCTGACATCAAATATATAATTGAATTATATATATTTTATGTTCCATATAAGCCATTGCAGTATTAATTTCATCCCGCTCCTTATATAAGGTTAGACCGTCACACTTATACATACTCCACATGCCTGTATATACACTCAAAAAAATGCTGGGTTGTTTTAACCCAAATCTGGGTCAAATATGGCTATTGGGTTAAATTTTTAAATTGCATTTTTGATCCAACGTTCGGGTTTATCCATATTTGACCCAAAATTGGGTTAAAACAACCCAGCATTTTTTAGAGTGTGACTCGTCTACATTTCCAAAATAATAATATTAATAGTAGGAATAAAGGCCGAACACAACCTCACCCGGTCTAACTGGCAGGTCGATGGACGCTTTCTGACAAATCTATTTGGGGCAAATTGTCAGTGAGAAACTTCCGCCTGAGCTGGCCCGGACAAAACTGGCTGTTGGACGGACTAAATCCTGCTGCAGGAGGGTCGGGACAATGGGCTCTGAATGTGTTGATGTGCTGGCAGTGGCTTGGGCCTGACAATGGCCGGATTAATTGGTCCCTTGGCTGACTGATTTGAGATGGCTTCACTCGGGTCCTCTCCATGGGGAGCCCCATTGTCCTTCTCCTGATTCCCACTTTTCACAAACTCCAAACAAAAGTCAATTTCTTTCTCAAGGGGGTTTGGGAGAAGAGGAGAAATATCGAGACCTCGTGGTTCGGCTTGGCGAGAGGTGACTTTAAAAGAGAGCTCATTTCTCCCCTCATCGTCTAAGTTTTTAAATGGATGACTTAACTCATCCCGGTCCCCTTTCTCCCTCTCCTTACGGCCCCGGGCTCCTCCTGAGACGGCGAGGTGTTTCGGCAGCGGGACAGGAGAGAGCTGGGCACCTGTTGAGAGTGCTGGCAGCTCCGCGCCGACGAGCTCGTTCTCATTAATATTAAAACACCAGAGATGCCATCATGTTGCTGCGCTGAAATCGGTCTGATGTCCCCCCCCGACCCGGCTCCCTGGGGACCGACTCTCCGCTTCCACAGTCGCTCATGAAGGACACCCCCTCCACCTCTTCCCTGCCCGTCTCTTCTCCCGTCCTCTCATTATCATTCTGCTTTTTTGAAAAGCCTCGTTAACAAATTATGACAGCTGGCTAAAGAAGCGTTCGCCGTTCACACCGTCCTGGAGAACAGCGCAGACAAACTGTGTTCTGCTGGGACATCAACTGGCTTTTATTGGTTTATTTGTCTCTTCGGGTGATGTCTCATCAATGGCATATTTCACAGAAATAATTTGCCTGCCAAAGCCTATCACATCACTAGATGGTTTTTATGTGATAACCATAATGTTGTGGTGCTACATGTTGATCTCTTTTATATTTTGTGCTTTAAGTTTCCGTATTTGCAGTGACACTGAAGGAACTTGATCATTTTTTTATGTTCTTTCCTGAATTAATTGACTGAATTAAACCCATACATTATATATAAATTATATATATAGTTTAAACAACTTATATTAATACGATTAATTTTTTTTTTTAAAATTAAATATTATATATATAACAGCCAAAGTTCTATCAACGTTAGTAGAAAAATAAAACTTTTTTTTTCTAAATAAATTAAAGATTTAATATTAGGTCTTAAATTAAACTAAAAAGTTGTATTTTTCTACCAGCCTTGATAGAGCTGTACAGTTTAATTTGATTTAATATAAAAAAAAATTAGAATACAAGAATACTTTGATAACTTAATGCATTTTAATAATAATTTTTTTTAGTATATTAGTTAGGTTACATATGCACCTTTTGTGTTAACTTGACATACATGCAATGCAGTGCACATTCTGTTGAATTGAGATTTAAAAAAATTATCAGATGAAAAATCCGATACAAAAAAATAATAAATTCTTAATTAAAATGATTTATTTATTTATTTGTTATTGATGATTATTATCTATATAATATTTTTGTCTTGTGAAGTTCAGTCGTCCATGCCACCAGTTTGGAAATAATGATAATGAATACATTTAACCATTTAGAATGAAGTTAGAATTGATTAAGATTAAGATTAGTGTCCCCTAAGGGAAATTTGTTTTGGACTCGTCCGTTCCGCAGCTTTACAGAGACAACACAAAATACAAAATTACAAAGAATAGACATATCTCAACACATCCTCTCATATACATTAAATAGGTACGCAGTTACAGCTCACATATTGCAAATTCTTAAAACTATACATATTGCACAAATGAGATAATGCACACACACCGACCCTGCAAAATACATAATTGACATATTGCACACTCCGTATGGCCTACATATTGCACAACTAACATACCGGTATTTTACTTTTGATCTAAACTTGAATTGCAATAGCTTATTATTGTTTTGTATATGAGCTTTTATTATTTAACACATGTAAATTTAGGATGTTTGGGCCACTGTATTTTGTTCAAATAACAGTAAAGGTCACAGAGAGCCATGTCATGATGCCGAGGGTGACCTTAGTGACTGGGAAGATCACACCCCACTCATTACACTTCATTTCTGGGATCAGACAGAGTGTGTGTGTGTGTGTGTGTGTGTGTGTGTGGTGGGGGGGGGGGGGGTTATTAGGTGTAACTGATGGATTCATTGTTTTCCCAAAGAGTGATTGTGTTGTTGTTCCGTTCATGTTTCACAATCAGCATTATCTTATTAAGCTCCTCGGCGGCGTTACATTTTTATGTAAATGACATCCGTCACCGATATTTATCGCACGCCTCCCCCACATTACTATCCATATGGCCTGAGTGAAGGAGATAATACGGCTGTAGGCCAAATACGTTCACATTTCCAACATGGCATTTTTACTGAGAAATGTAATCATACAGTTTCCAGACACACCAGAAAGTTTTCCCCCCAAACTCGGACTTTCTCAAAAGGTTCAAACACAAATGTTACACAGAAGACTGGCCCTTGCCCCTCACTCCTTAAACCCCACACTATCATTCATAACCTTTCTGCGGCGCTCCGAAAGGAAAAGAGGAGAGGAGCGAGGGAGGGGAGAGGAGGACTGTGGGGAGGACCGATGAACGCTTATTTAAAAAGACTTCCTTTATTGGAGCATGTGCAGGCAGTTCACTCACAAAGGCCTTAAATAGGATATTTTCTGTTCCCTATAGTTGCTTTCCCCTTTAAGTGCCGAGGCAAAAAAGTAAGTTTACAACTCCTCTCACAATGAAGCTCTTCACTCCCAGGTTGCTGAGACCCGGGCTGACCTGGGAAAGTTAATTAGGAGGCCAACAATGAGCGAGCCCGAGCAAAATACCTCGCCTCTCCTCCAGCCAAAGATGTCATCCATTAATTAGGCAAATCTTTAAGGTGGCTTATTGAATTTACAGAAAGGCCGCAGTTTGGGCGGGCCGCGTTTTTTGATCAGGCCCTCGCCCCAACAATGCCTTCTCCTGGTTAGGGAAAAAGGGAGGGGATTGGTGGAAGCAGAGGAGGAAGAGAAAGAGAAGGAGGGGAAAAAAGGAGAGGGAGAGAAGAAAGAACGTATGGCTCGCAGAGGCTCAATGGGAGTAAGGATGGGGAGATTCACAGGGGTTTGGGGGCATGCTTCAGCGATGATGTCATGCAAAGGCAACCTGGGGGCTTGGGAAGAGGGGGGGGGGGGGGTACTCGAAGTTAACATGGCTGCATCTGGGCCAAAGCCTTCTCTATAGAGGAGCAGAACGCATACGCACCCCTGCTGATCAGAGCTGGCTTTCACCTCGCATCTGCTGGACTTTCTTCAATGCATTAGCATGACCAGTTAATGACCGACTGTACATGCTTTTCATTTCAGATCAGCATTAGTATCAGCATTATATGTGTGTTGTCATACTGCAGAACAAATGTCGGCTCAGCCGTCCATCACATAACTCATGTCTAACAAAGGCGTCCGCACAGTTATTAGGGACAATCACATCATTTAAAAAGATATATAAAATATCAACAGAGAGACTTTCTATTCACACACATGTTTTCAGAAAATATTTTCAGTTGAAATAATTGCATAATGTCATGATTAACTTTAGAACACTTACCTTACAGTGAATATACATTGCATTATATGTAATCTTACAGTAACATACTGTCGAAGTTATGCAGGCACACTGTAAAAAAATTTGTTGGTTTAACTTAAAAAAGCAAGTTGCCTTGTTGCCTTAATTTTGGGTTCGTTGTTAAAATGCTGGGTTGTTTTAACTCAATTTTGGGTCAAAAATGGACAAACCCAGCCATTGGGTAACATTTTTTTTTTATTGCATTTTTGATCCAATGTTTGGGTTTGTCCATATTTGACCCAAAATTCGGTTAAAACAACCAGCATTTTTTAGAGTGTAATTAAAAAATTTGAGTTAATACAATGAAGAAGATTGGTTTAATAAACAGAAACTCAAAATAGTGTGTTATCTTCACACATTAGTTATCAAGTTGATTTGACAAAAGATAAAAAGTTATGATAATAAATCATGAAAATATTTTTTTACAGTGCAGTGTTACATTTTAATAAACATAAATTTGCTGTTAAAAAGGGAACATATCTCCAGAAGTCCCTGCCTGCCTTTCATTTAAATAGTTTTGTTTATTTATGTATTTATTTTGTGTTATTTTTAGTTTGTTTATGCATTATTTTAGCATCTGTGTTACACTGATGGTGTGTGTGTTGCAGAATTAGATAAGTTGTCTAGATAAGCCTTTGGCAGTTATTGGCTTTTAGAAGTCACATCTTTGAGGGAGGACTTTAGGGTTTACTGAAAAATGTCACTGGACAACAAGAATCCCACATCAAATTCCTCCAGGAAGTATTGTCTTCTCCACATAAAGCCAAGTTGCTCTTTTTATTTGATTATGACTGATTTAAATCTCCAAGCAGAGCTTCATATTGGATTTGGTCTTTGTGGGATTTGGTCTGTGTGTTGAGATCCAGCTCTTTGAGCATTTCATTGATGCTGGAATTCCAGCTTTTCAGAGCGAGCCCTGGTGTGGTAAATGCTAATGCTGACACTTGTACGCAGACGAGCGGGAGAGTAGCGTGTATAAAGCTTTGTTGGGGGAGGCTGGGTATCTCTCTGTCCTCTTCTTTGACATGACCAGTCTTTGTGAGAAATAAAAAAGCTTCCCTTGAAGACATATCCCTCCTCTCATAGTTCATGCTGTTTTAAGGGCACTGACTGGGCTGCGCTCTACCTCCCCCTGCTCGTCCTAATCGGAGGGGTGGATCTATGTGTTTTGTTGCTTGTCAAAAAACAATCACTCTTCGGGCCATTACAGTTGCTGCACGTCCTCCTTTAATTGGGTGTAACGCACGGAGGGAATGAAAGCGAGGGCGGCCCACAAAAGCAGGCCAGTGAATGAGAACCGACTCGCACTGAACTGCTCTTCAGGGCAAAAAAAGTTCAGAGTTGGCAGCTAACAAGGAGTTGTAAGGGGGTCTCTCATTCAGCGATATCACTGGAGAAACTCTGACCACCAACCTTAAAAATGGATTCGCATCGTGTTAGATAAAAGTTAACATTTTTCTTTCAGTCATGTGCAAATAATTAGAAAAAGATAAACGGTTAAAACTATATGCAGGGCCAAATTTCTAAATATGGCTCTTAAAACTCCTAAAGTGTCACCGGCCCACCGGTGGGCCCTAAGTCATTACATATTTAAAATACTATACTAAACCTAAACTAATATTCACAAACTATATATCATTTGAAAGCTTACAATCTCTAGTTTACATATTTGGTGACTGATTTTCTAAATAAATTACCGTAATTTATCAATTTGCAACAAGAATATGTTCATCCTCCTAAGGCGTGTTCAGACCTTTATTTTGAAATAGTGATGAACATGAAAAATCATGAAAGAATGGTAGAAACCTCAGTTTGTTTTCATGCCAAGAGTTCAAAAGATAGCATCCATTCAATTCTTTTAGAAAAAAAGGTCTGAAAATGTTTTAAATATAAAGAAAATAATAATAGATTCAGCATTAGTGATGTGTCAGCGAGCTATAATGCACATACGTGATCTTTTGTGTTTCTTAGAGGATGAATTCATTTCAAATCTGCCAAACTTCCAACACTACTTCTGAATAGGATGTGTACTTCATAAATTGTATGAAAATTGTAAAAATAATGGTTCAGACCTCAAACAACATATGGAGATGGAGGCGCCCTAATATGGGCAGTGATGTCCACTAGTGGAGAAGTGTGGTACTGCGCACAAACTAAATCTCACTGAACGCTCATTTTCTCAGATATCAACCTAACATTTGAAACACAACTTGTTCAGATTTTGGCTTTGATTTTTTTTTTTTTTTTTTGCAATTTTAGTGTCACCCAGGTTTTAAAAAAATATATATTTTATATAAAATATAATAAAATTCTACATTGTATATTTTCATAAACTCAAACTTCTATAACTTTTTTTCTGATTCACTTCCTTAATTTATTTCACTTCACTTTTCAAAAATCTGCCAAATGTCCTTCTTTAAAACAAGACCAATCTTATGTCTATATTCCAAAGCATTCTTGGCATTACAAACATTTAAGTTCGAAATGTGCATTTTCATGTTTATTCAAAAAAAGGGGGATGACACTTAAAGGGTTAGGTGCAAGGTCTTTAAGTTTTACATAAAAATAGTTTTTTTTTATATGTTTTTTTTATCTTATATTTATGTTTTAAATCATTTACATACAATATAAATAGCCTATTAAAAATGACTTTATATTACATGAAGTATAGCCTCCTAATGGAGGCAGCCATTTTGAGATCACATGACCAGCTCAATAACTCGCTTCATTATTCTCTAGTATTGGACACATTTTTTATTGCAGATAATATGATTACAACAAGGCAATACAAAATTATTGGACACTTTCATTTATAGAAAAAAAATAAAATATAAAAATGGCTGACTTTTGCTTTTTTTTTTGCACCCATTATAAGTCCTAGATGCAACAATTTTTTTTAAAATATTCTGCTAAAATGTCAATGCTGTTTAAGTCCACTTGGTAAACTCTAAACTGTTGTACTAACTGTACTTTTCCCCAGAGAAAGCTCACTCCGCCTGTGCTGGAGGTTGTCAGGAGAGTTTTATGTCCAGTTCGCTGGAGCTGAAAGAAAGTCAGCATCGTGTCTTGTTATGAAACAAGACGTCCTTGCCTCTCCGCTCCGGGGTGAACGGTTCCTGGGGTGACTTGCGTGGAACGATGGCCTCGCCGTGGCGCTCCACAGAGGCGACCAACAGTGAGGAAGTCAATGCGCCATTGTGTATCGAGCTCGTCGGCTACATGTTTGGTAATTATCCCGCCGGTTTGTTGGAGACTTGGATCTCTGAGCCAAGCCGGCAGACAGTAGCACAACACCGTCAACAAAGATTAACTTCTTCTGACATGTCTAGTTGAGGGAGACAAACTCAAAACGTCATTGATTAGTGCAGCCAATCAGTTCTGCAACAGCAATTTAGTACATTTTTTAATAGTAAAACAATGAACAAAATCACAAATGCTATATTTGAGAAGACACATATTATTTAGAGTAAGTTTAGCAAATGTGGGTCAGCTAATCATTACCGAGTGGATGTGTCAACAATCTCAGCAAACATCCGCCAACAAACAAGAATGCTCTTCTTTAAAATGAGCTTAAAATACAAATCACCTAAAAAAAAAGTACACAAAAATATAACAAAACCTTTCAGGTTCAGTGTTTTTCAAACGGCTCTGGTGTGTGAGCATTATGATTAATGTATAATGGAATATATGCCATGTTAGCTGATACACGGACACCCATCTCTAGGGTTTACACACACACACACACACACACACACAGACACACACACACACACACACACACACACACACACACACACACCCATCTCTAGGGGTTTACACACACACACACCCATCTCTAGGGTTTACACACACACACACCCATCTCTAGGGTTTACACACCCATCTCTAGGGTTTACACACACACCCATCTCTAGGGTTTACACACACACCCATCTCTAGGGTTTACACGCACACCCATCTCTAGGGTTTACACACACACCCATCTCTAGGGTTTACACACACACCCATCTCTATGGTTACACACACACCCATCTCTAGGGTTACACACACACCCATCTCTAGGGTTTACACACACACACACCCATCTCTATGGTTTACACACACACCCATCTCTAGGGTTTACACACACACCCATCTCTAGGGTTTACACACACACACCCCCATCTCTAGGGTTTACACACACACCCCATCTCTAGGGTTTACACACACACACACCCATCTCTAGGGTTTACACACACACACACACCCATCTCTAGGGTTTACACACACACCCATCTCTAGGGTTTACACACACACCCATCTCTAGGGTTTACACACACACCCATCTCTAGGGTTTACACACACACCCATCTCTAGGGTTTACACGCTCACCCATCTCTAGGGTTTACACACTCACCCATCTCTAGGGTTTACACACACCCATCTCTAGGGTTTACACACACACCCATCTCTAGGGTTTACACACACACCCATCTCTAGGGTTTACACACACACCCATCTCTAGGGTTTACACACACACCCATCTCTAGGGTTTACACGCTCACCCATCTCTAGGGTTTACACACACACCCATCTCTAGGGTTACTCACACACCCATCTCTAGGGTTTACACACACACCCATCTCTAGGGTTTACACACACACCCATCTCTAGGGTTTACACACACACACTCTCTAGGGGTTTACACGCTCACCCATCTCTAGGGTTTACACACACACCCATGTCTAGGGTTTACACACACACCCATCTAGGGTTTTACACACACACACACCCATCTCTATGGTTTACACACACACCCCATCTCTAGGGTTTACACACACACCCATCTCTAGGGTTTACACACACACACACCCATCTCTAGGGTTTACACACACACCATCTCTAGGGTTTACACACACACCCATCTCTAGGGTTTACACGCTCACCCATCTCTAGGGTTTACACACACACCCATCTCTAGGGTTTACACACACACACCCATCTCTAGGGTTTAAAAACACACCCATCTCTAGGGTTTACACACACACACCCATCTCTAGGGTTTACACACAACCCCATCTCTAGGGTTTACACACACACCCATCTCTAGGGTTTACACACACACCCATCTCTAGGGTTTACACACACACACCCATCTCTAGGGTTTACACACACACCCATCTCTAGGGTTTACACACACACCCATCTCTAGGGTTTACACACACACCCATCTCTAGGGGTTTACACACACACCCCATCTCTAGGGTTTACACACACACCCATCTCTAGGGTTTAAAAACACACCATCTCTAGGGTTTACACACACACACCCATCTCTAGGGTTTACACACACACCCATCTCTAGGGTTTACACACACACCCATCTCTAGGGTTTACACACACACCCATCTCTAGGGTTTACACACACACCCATCTCTAGGGTTTAAAAACACACCCATCTCTAGGGTTTACACACACACCCATCTCTAGGGTTTACACGCTCACCCATCTCTAGGGTTTACACACACACCCATCTCTAGGGTTTACACGCACACCCATCTCTAGGGTTTACACACACACCCATCTCTAGGGTTTTACACACACACCCATCTCTAGGGTTTAAAAACACACCCATCTCTAGGGTTTACACACACACCCATCTCTAGGGTTTACACGCACACCCATCTCTAGGGTTTACACACACACCCATCTCTAGGGTTTACACACACACCCATCTCTAGGGTTTAAAAACACACCCATCTCTAGGGTTTACACACACACACCCATCTCTAGGGTTTACACACTCACACATCTCTAGGGTTTACACACTCACACATCTCTAGGGTTTTACACACTCACACATCTCTAGGGTTTACACACACACCCCTCTCTAGGGTTTACACACACACCCATCTCTAGGGTTTACACGCTCACCCCATCTCTAGGGGTTTACACGCACACACATCTCTAGGGTTTACACACACACCCATCTCTAGGGTTTACACACTCACACATCTCTAGGGTTTACACACACACCCATCTCTAGGTTTTACACGCTCACCCATCTCTAGGGTTTACACGCTCACCCATCTCTAGTGTTTTACACACACACCCATCTCTAGGGTTTACACACACACACCCATCTCTAGGGTTTACACGCTCACACCATCTCTAGGGTTTACACACTCACACATCTCTAGGGTTTACACACACACCCATCTAGGGTTTACACGCTCACCCATCTCTAGGGTTTACACACTCACACATCTCTAGGGTTTACACACACACCCATCTCTAGGTTTACACGCTCACCCATCTCTAGGGTTTACACGCTCACCCATCTCTAGGGTTTACACACACACCCATCTCTAGGGTTTACACACACACCCATCTCTAGGGTTTACACGCACTCCCATCGACTCTAGGGTTTACACGCTCACCCATCTCTAGGGTTTACACACACACCCATCTCTAGGGTTTACACGCACACCCATCTCTAGGGTTTACACGCTCACCCATCTCTAGGGTTTACACGCTCACCCATCTCTAGGGTTTACACACACACCCATCTCTAGGGTTTACACACTCACACATCTCTAGGGTTTACACACACACCCATCTCTAGGGTTTACACAACACACCCATCTCTAGGGTTTACACACTCACACATCTCTAGGGTTTACACACACACCCATCTCTAGGTTTTACACACTCACCCATCTCTAGGGTTTACACACTCACACATTCTAGGGTTTACACACACACCCATCTCTAGGGTTTACACGCTCACCCATCTCTAGGGTTTACACACACACCCATCTCTAGGGTTTACACACTCACACATCTCTAGGGTTTACACACACACCCATCTCTAGGTTTTACACGCTCACCCATCTCTAGGGTTTACACGCTCACCCATCTCTAGGGTTTACACACACACCCATCTCTAGGGTTTACACACACACCCATCTCTAGTGTTTACACGCTCACCCATCTCTAGGGTTTACACGCACACCCCATCTCTATGGTTTTACACACACACCCATCTCTAGGGTTTACACACACACCCATCTCTAGGGTTTACACGCACACCCATCTCTAGGGTTTACACGCTCACCCATCTCTAGGGTTTACACGCACACCCATCTCTAGGGTTTACACGCTCACCCATCTCTAGGGGTTTACACACTCACACATCTCTAGGGTTTACACACACACCCATCTCTAGGGTTTACACACTCACACATTTCTAGGGTTTACACGCTCACCCATCTCTAGGGTTTACACGCTCACCCATCTCTAGGGTTTACACACACACCCATCTCTAGGGTTTACACACACACCCATCTCTAGGGTTTACACGCTCACCCATCTCTAGGGTTTACACGCACACCCATCTCTAGGGTTTACACGCTCACCCATCTCTAGGGTTTACACACTCACACATCTCTAGGGTTTACACACACACCCATCTCTAGGGTTTACACGCTCACCCATCTCTAGGGTTTACACGCTCACCCATCTCTAGGGTTTACACACACCCTTCGGTTACACCTCACACTCTCTAGGGTTTACACGCACACCCATCTCTAGGGTTTAAACGCTCACCCATCTCTAGGGTTTACACGCTCACCCATCTCTAGGGTTTACACACACGTCACCCATCTCTAGGGTTTACACACACACACCCATCTCTAGGGTTACACACACACACCCATCTCTAGGGTTTACACACCACACACACCCACTCTAGGGTTTACACACACACACACCCCATCTCTAGGGTTTACACACACACACACACCCATCTCTAGGGTTTACACACACACACACCCATCTCTAGGGTTTACACACACACACCCATCTCTAGGGTTTACACGCACATCTTACACACACCCATCTCTAGGGTTTACCACACACCCATCTCTAGGGTTTCACACACACCCATCTAGGGTTTCACACACACACTACTCCCATCCTAGGGTTTACACACACACCCATCTCTAGGGTTTTACACACACACCCATCTCTAGGGTTTACACACACACCCATCTCTAGGGTTTACACACACACCCATCTCTAGGGTTTACACACACACACCCATCTCTAGGGTTTACACACACACACCCATCTCTAGGGTTACACACCACACCCATCTCTAGGGTTTACACACACACCCATCTCTAGGGTTTACACACACACCCATCTCTAGGGTTACACAGCACACCCATCTCTAGGGTTTACACACACACCCATCTCTAGGGTTTACACGCACACCCATCTCTAGGGTTTACACGCACACCCAATCTAGGGTTACACCACACACCCATCTCTAGGGTTACACGCCACACCCATCTCTAGGGTTTACAACGCACACCCATCTCTAGGGTTTACACGCACACCCATCTCTAGGGTTTACACACACACACCCCTTCTCTAGGGTTTACACAGCACACCCCATCTCTAGGGTTTACACAGCTCACCCATCTCTAGGGTTACACACACACCCATCTCTAGGGTTTACACACACACCCATCTCTAGGGTTTACACACACACACCCATCTCTAGGGTTTACACACACACACCCATCTCTAGGGTTTACACGCACACCCATCTCTAGGGTTTACACGCACACACAGGTCACCCATCTCTAGGGTTTACACGCACACCCATCTCTAGGGGTTTACACGCTCACCCATCTCTAGGGTTTACACACACACACCCATCTCTAGGGTTTACACACACACACACCCATCTCTAGGGTTTACACACACACCCATCTCTAGGGTTTACACGCTCACCCCATCTCTAGGGTTTACACACACACCCATCTCTAGGGTTTACACACACACACACCCATCTCTAGGGTTTACACACACACACGCCCATCTCTAGGGTTTACACACACACACACCCATTCTCTAGGGTTTACACACACACACACCCATCTCTAGGGTTTACACACACACACACACCCATCTCTAGGGTTTACACACACACACACCATCTCTAGGGTTTACACACACACCCATCTCTAGGGTTTACACACACACCCATCTCTAGGGTTTACACACACACCCATCTCTAGGGTTTACACACACACCCATCTCTAGGGTTTACACACACACACACCCATCTCTAGGGTTTACACACACACACACACCCATCTCTAGGGTTTACACGCACACCCATCTCTAGGGTTTACACGCACACCCATCTCTAGGGTTTACACACACACCCATCTCTAGGGTTTACACGCACACCCATCTCTAGGGTTTACACGCACACCCATCTCTAGGGTTTACACACACACCCATCTCTAGGGTTTACACGCACACCCATCTCTAGGGTTTACACGCACACCCATCTCTAGGGTTTACACGCACACCCATCTCTAGGGTTTACACACACACACACCCATCTCTAGGGTTTACACACACACCCATCTCTAGGGTTTACACGCTCACCCATCTCTAGGGTTTACACACACACCCATCTCTAGGGTTTACACACACACCCATCTCTAGGGTTTACACACACACACACCCATCTCTAGGGTTTACACACACACACACCCATCTCTAGGGTTTACACGCACACCCATCTCTAGGGTTTACACGCACACCCATCTCTAGGGTTTACACACACACCCATCTCTAGGGTTTACACGCACACCCATCTCTAGGGTTTACACGCTCACCCATCTCTAGGGTTTACACACACACACCCATCTCTAGGGTTTACACACACACACCCATCTCTAGGGTTTACACACACACCCATCTCTAGGGTTTACACGCTCACCCATCTCTAGGGTTTACACACACACCCATCTCTAGGGTTTACACACACACACACCCATCTCTAGGGTTTACACACACACACGCCCATCTCTAGGGTTTACACACACACACACCCATCTCTAGGGTTTACACACACACACACCCATCTCTAGGGTTTACACACACACACACACCCATCTCTAGGGTTTACACACACACACACCCATCTCTAGGGTTTACACACACACACCCATCTCTAGGGTTTACACGCTCACCCATCTCTAGGGTTTACACACACACCCATCTCTAGGGTTTACACACACACCCATCTCTAGGGTTTACACACACACACACCCATCTCTAGGGTTTACACACACACACACACCCATCTCTAGGGTTTACACACACACCCATCTCTAGGGTTTACACGCACACCCATCTCTAGGGTTTACACACACACCCATCTCTAGGGTTTACACACACACCCATCTCTAGGGTTTACACACACACCCATCTCTAGGGTTTACACACACACCCATCTCTAGGGTTTACACACACACCCATCTCTAGGGTTTACACACACACACACACCCATCTCTAGGGTTTACACACACACACACACCCATCTCTAGGGTTTACACACACACCCATCTCTAGGGTTTACACGCACACCCATCTCTAGGGTTTACACACACACCCATCTCTAGGGTTTACACGCACACCCATCTCTAGGGTTTACACGCTCACCCATCTCTAGGGTTTACACGCACACCCATCTCTAGGGTTTACACACACACACACCCATCTCTAGGGTTTACACACACACCCATCTCTAGGGTTTACACGCTCACCCATCTCTAGGGTTTACACACACACCCATCTCTAGGGTTTACACACACACCCATCTCTAGGGTTTACACACACACACACCCATCTCTAGGGTTTACACACACACACACCCATCTCTAGGGTTTACACGCACACCCATCTCTAGGGTTTACACGCACACCCATCTCTAGGGTTTACACACACACCCATCTCTAGGGTTTACACACACACCCATCTCTAGGGTTTACACACACACCCATCTCTAGGGTTTACACGCACACCCATCTCTAGGGTTTACACACACACCCATCTCTAGGGTTTACACACACACCCATCTCTAGGGTTTACACGCACACCCATCTCTAGGGTTTACACACACACCCATCTCTAGGGTTTACACACACACCCATCTCTAGGGTTTACACGCACACCCATCTCTAGGGTTTACACGCTCACCCATCTCTAGGGTTTACACACACACCCATCTCTAGGGTTTACACACACACACACCCATCTCTAGGGTTTACACACACACCCATCTCTAGGGTTTACACGCTCACCCATCTCTAGGGTTTACACACACACCCATCTCTAGGGTTTACACACACACCCATCTCTAGGGTTTACACACACACACACCCATCTCTAGGGTTTACACACACACACACACCCATCTCTAGGGTTTACACACACACCCATCTCTAGGGTTTACACACACACCCATCTCTAGGGTTTACACGCTCACCCATCTCTAGGGTTTACACGCACACCCATCTCTAGGGTTTACACGCACACCCATCTCTACAGTTTACACACACACCCATCTCTAGGGTTTACACCACACACCCATCTCTAGGGTTTACACACACACCCATCTCTAGGGTTTACACGCACACCCATCTCTAGGGTTTACACACACACCCATCTCTAGGGTTTACACGCACACCCATCTCTAGGGTTTACACACACACCCATCTCTAGGGTTTACACACACACCCATCGTAAACAACAAGTAAGCATGGATCCATCCTGCATCTTAATGGTGTGGGTGATATTTTCTTGGCACACTTTAGGCTCCTTAGTGCCAATTGAGCATTGTTTAAAAGCCACAGCCTATACCTGATTATTGTTACTGACCATGTCCATCCTTTAATGACCACAGTGTGTCTTCTGATGCAGGATAAATCACCATGTCACAAAGCTCAAATCATCTCAAACTGGTTACTTGAACATGACAATGAGCTCGCGATACTCAAATGGCCTCCACAGTCCCCAGATCTCCATCCAAGAGCACCTTTGGGATGTGGTGGAGCGGAATATTTCCAGCATGGATGTACCGCATCCCAAAGGTGCTCTATTAGATTGAGATCTGGTGACTGTTGAGGCAAAACCTAAATCTGCAGCACCTGCGTGATGCTATCATGTAAATATAGACCAAAATCTCGGAGGAATGTTTCCCGAACCTTGTTGTATCTATGCCACGAAGAATTAAGGCATTACCTAATAAAGTGGCTGGTGAGTGTTAACCTTTTAAACTGGTTTTACATTTTTATTCTAGGTCATTTATGGTCATTGGCTTGGTCCAAACTGATCTAAATGATGGATCAACTATAGTGGTTGGGGCTGAGATTGACCTGGCCAGTGACAAACCATGTTCCACTTTCACTGCTAAGCTGATATGAGTTTTTTTTTTATTAAAGCAGTGACATAGTCCTAAATGTAAAAAAAAATTGTAAAAAAAAATAAAAAATAAAAAAGGCTATACATTTTAGATTATTTTTAAGTTCTGCAGTAATCACATATAAGATCACTAAAATAGTGGCTATAGGCTAAAAGTATGTTTACACAATGTAAAAATAAATCTGTTCAATTTACGGTAAAATACCGGCAGCTGTGGTTGCCAGAAATTTACCGTATAAAATACAGTAACAACATTTAAGGTTATACAGACTTAACTTAAACTTTACAGTAATAAACCGTATTTCATTATCTGATATGTTATTTTACCGAGCCGATTGAAGTATTACTATCTGTTTTGTACCATTGTAATACACTGATAACCACCAATCACTAGATATGAGAGTCACATGATCAATCAAAGCTCATCACAAGCAGCTTTTCCACAAGAAAGTTCATGCATATGAAGCTGCTCAGTGTCATTCAGGCAAACATTAAACACCATGGTAACACACATGAAATTTTAAAGATGCAATAAACATTAATTTAACAACATTAAATGTAACATAAAACCCTAGTGTATATAACTGATTAGAAAAAAAATATGAAAACTATGAAGAAACAGTTATTTCAATAAAAATACATCAAATGTGAAGTGTCACGCAGGGAATTGTGGGGAATGTCAATTTACGTTTTTCACTGTAAATTATACAATGAGTTGTTTATTTCACTTTCAAAAACTGTAAATTTAACGGTATTTTACAGTAAAATTACATTACATATAGCCTACAATTAGATCGATCACAGTTATTTACCGTATAAGGAAACTTTCTGTTAACCAATTAACAGTTTTTCACTGTAGCATTTTTACAGCCTTTACCGTTAAAATCATTTTTTTACAGTGAAATTATATTAAATATTGTTGTGATAAATTTATGTTTGAGAGGATTGTCAGTCATGACATTACAAATGATACTATACTAATACTAAGCATAGACTATAAAGCTTTATCTAGCCTATCAAAATTTGTGTTCACATTACTTTAAATGAAGCAACTGTGCCTTTCTTTTAAATGCTGTTTCAAGAATACAATTCCAAGTCTTATTTTATTTTTTTCTGATTTCTTTTCTTTTTACACTATGGCCACCATAATGAGTGAGGTCCTGTCCTGATATTCACGTTTTAAGGAGAAAGTTAGCTGTGATGAATTAGGCTGCAGGACTCTAAGCTGTTTAGTGGGATCCGTTCATTGAACATTGAGAGCGCGTTTCTCCTGTCCGAGACTCCGAGGGCTTTTCTCCTGTAGCTCTTCTCAGCTCCATCGCCTCTCAGAGGGCAGAATAGCCCAAGCCTTGATCCTCGTCAGTTGTCATCCCCAGTTCGGGACACTTTGGCCGCTGCTAGTGGGGAAGTCAGGCCTAATCCCTGGAAGGAATCAGGGGCAAAAGAAAAGCAACAATAACCAAGTCAACCGTAAAAAATGAAAGCGAAATCTCTATTATCAGCCCCAACATTTCCCAGCGATGCAGTGAAATCGGGCTGGTTTGTCATTCGAGTCAGACACCGGGGGGAGATCTGGGGTCGCTTTGGGTTGATAGACTCACACGACGTTTAGAGAGCAATATTTCGGCGAAAGGGGCCTCGCGTTGGCGAAAATCCCCCTCACATCCCGCCGTAAGCATTAAATGCAGTCTGACTTTATGTTGTATAGGCAACGCAGAACAAGAAAAGAGGCACAGTCCTTGCATAAAAGAACGCGGTTTTGGGGGATTAGGGACGGACCAAAGGATGGAGAATAACTTCTGCATAACTTTACAGCTCCTCTTTCTCCAGGTTCAGACCCCGGCTTAAAGCGCAGTCTTTAGTTAACCCTTAACTGCTCCCATACGAGACCACTGTAAACAAATGTGGCTGTGATTAGTTATAACAACTTAAAATTTGTTGAGATAACTTAAATATCCAACTTAACTAAACTAAACTAAAGTTAACTAAACTTAATATTTTAAGTCAAGCATACACTTACTTTTCAAAGAAAAGTAAAAGAAATTGCTGTGATTATTTAT
>JARPMJ010001649.1:45000-82500 GCA_033366665.1 Phoxinus dragarum | reverse complement strand
CAGTCAGCCGCAGCTGCAGACCAACACACACTGCAGTGCTTCACGAAACTCCCTGCCAACTCCGAGAGGGCAAAAAAAAATAACAACTCGGTCTATCGCTGCTTCATCGCCAGGTAGCTTAGGGTACTATTTTTCATTTTGAAAGAAGCACTTTATTTTCATAACTTGTTATTCTTTAAGTTACTGAGAAATATTGATGTTTTTTTGTCTTCACCGGTTGTGTTCTACATGATATTTGTGGTAAACTGCAACTTTCCTGGGAAATGCATCTATTTTCAAGCATTTTGTATTATGAAGAAGCACTTTATTTTTGTTCCAACTTATTTTATAGCTTGCTACTGAGTAGCAATTGAGAACCAGACAATGTTTTTTATAAAAGGCACTTCCCTGAGAATTGAACTTAATAAATGTGAAAAGTAGATCATGATCAGAAACCCGATTGGAAATCATTATGGATAAAATCGAATCGTTTTGAATCGAAAATCTTTTTGAATCGAATCGTGGCCTCAAGAATCGGAATCGAATTGAATCGTGAGATGGTAAAAGATTCCCACCCCTACAGAGCGGTCAGGAGAGTTAGTAGATTAACACGGGAGGATTTGAGCTTGAGAAGCGGAGTGTACTGACGTCTTTCCGCGGTTAAAACAACATTCCTTCTGATGTTCATTCATGTTTATTTGATGCTATAAATGAACTAGAAGGAAGAGATGATCGGTTCACGAGCGGCTTTAACTGAGGCGACACAGCGATCTGTCACACACATTAAAGAGCCACAAAACACTATTTATTGTTTACATTTCTTTAAAAAAAATGACCAAATTTGAAAGGTGAGATTTTGTTTAATATCAAAAGTAAGCTGGTCTGTGTCTGTCAGTGTGTGTCAGTGTCTCTCTGCTCCACGATGTGTTTTTCACTGCGTGAGAACATGGTGTGTGTGAGAGCGGCGTAGCTTGTCGGACATAGCAACAGTAACTAAGAGGGGCGGGGCTTTGCGAACGGTCAATTGCGCCTCAGCTTGTGTGAGTGAGTTGAGTTTGAGTATGACGGCCAGTTTTCCTCTGTAACCATTTACAAATTCGGCAAGTGTGTAATGCCTAGTGTTTGAAATATGTTCAGATTTTTAAAGTCATGTAGTGTATTCCAGTCTTAATAAACACTTGTCACACCATTCTCACGGCTTGATTCTCACAGAATGGATGAAAATGCATGATTTTTTATTGTAATTTGCTTTGGATAAAATCGTGTAATATAACACACTGATCCAACAAAGAAAACAAATGCTTTTCAGCCTTACTGGTAGCAGATGAAACTGATTACCTCGCTTACTTCTCAGATGAACGTGACGCGGCGGTTGTGGAGTATAAACTATAATTGCTCGATGCCTCGGGAAGAGACGGTGCCGGTCATCGCAGTGTCCAGCTTCATGCTCTTCCTCCCCATCATCTTCTACCTCAGCAGCTTCCTGCACTCGGAGCAGAAGAAACGCAAGCTCATACACCGTGAGTAACTGCGCAGACGCTCAAGGAAAAGGACAGAGGTGTTCGACTAACTGTGCATGCTTTCGGTTTCATGGTCAATTACTTGCAGACGAGATCACCAAGACTAGTACTTTTAGCATCTTTCAAAGCGTGTAATACACAGACTGTGTTTATACTCAGCAGTGTTGGGAAAGTTCACTTTCTACATGAACTAGTTCAAAGTTCAGTTCACAAATTTTAAAATGAACTAGTTCAATTCATAGTTCAGTTTCAAAAATGAACAAGTTCATAGTTCTTTTTTTTTCATGTTGCTGCGAGCTATTATTTTTCAAAATGGTTGCCACAGCCCATATAGAACCACAGCACTTATTTGATCAGTTTTAACACTGAAGCTGTGCGTCAGATGTTCCCGTCCTCACCGACCTCGTCATAAAACTCGTTTAAATGATCATGTGACGCCTGCACGCTGCTTTTAGTTTTGATTTTAGTGATGAGTCGTTCATGAATGCATTCATTGCGTCTGTCACGTGACAAATGAACGAAAGACTCGGAAGGTAGAGTAATTATGTGTTCCCTGTAAACGATTTTTGACTAAATAATTCAGAATATGATCAAGATTGCGTAAGTGGATGTGTTCGGGGAATTTGCCAGTTAATAGTATAACATTTAAAGCCCCTTAAATGAACGAAATGACTGATTTGTTCATTTTGATGAACGAGATCGAACAGGAGAGTCGGTCGAGCATTTGAGAGCTTACTAATTAGGCTTTCAACTTGACTGACTTGCTTGGCCATAATCTTCAACTGCATTTTTTTTTAAAAATCTATAAACAACAAAAACATCAAGAATATTTTGAAAATCAGTACAGATCCGTTTTTATTTCATACTTACCAGGTACCAAAGTGACAAGTGAACATCACTGATTCAAAGTTATAGTAAAACCCCAAAACAAAACCGAGAGTTACTACTTCTTTACATAACAATTTCAATATTAATTTGTTAATTTTGTTTCTTGTGTTATTTGGATGTCACCTTTGATAAAAGCGTCAGAGAAACCATAGTACTAAGAAACCATAATTATGATCACAGTGCATATAATTGGACATGTGCCTTGAAAAGACGACATCGCTCATCAAAATGACGCAGATGTGTGATCCGGTCTTAAAGGTAAACACACACAGATGTGTGACCCGGTTTTAAAGGTAAACACACACAGATGTGTGATCCGGTTTTAATGGGTTAAGGCCGGTTTACGGCATGTTTTTGCCTGGAATGCTCTATAGAAATCTGGCACCCTATTGAACGAAGTTAAACTGAGAGAGCGTGCCGTTCACCGACACCAGAAAGAACGAGTTCACAGTAACGTTCATCAGCAGTAACACAGTACGGTCAGTTCACGTTCGCCCAAAATATGAACGACTTCGATGAACGCGTTCAGGCACAACACTGTACTCAGTGAATACTCTTCTGCATCTCCTGCCAGTCTGGTTTTAATCTGTTCCTTCATCTTGATCCACAGCCAAAAGAGCCAAGTCCAGCAGCAGCCTGATGAACATCCAGGACAAGTTCAGCTGAGCGGAGACGGCACCGGATCTGGGGTTCCCCTCTCCCCACGGCACTGTTATCATGGACGGATGGGGTTCATGTCTTCTCCTGGACTCCCAGCTCATCCTGGTTCTAACACTGCGATGTTCTCCAGCTGCTGGGATCACATTCTCTTCTTCTATTTAAACTCTCTTGTTTTGTTTTGCACCGTTTGTGATTTGCACTATTGATTTAAGTTCAGTGCTTTTTTTTTGCTTGGCTGTTAAAAAAAGACATAATTCTACTGTTTTTCAGAGAGGATCAGTGAGCTTTTCAATAATTAGAAAGGCTGTTGGTATTATATTATTGTATGTAAGGTATGAAAAATATGTGATCCGAGAAAAGGCTGCTTTATCTTTTACATGAAACTGGTTATGCTGCATTTTTGAGAGAGCATGTTACATTTTATACTCTCTATTTTCCTAGGTAGTAACGAATACACACACACACACACACACACGGCACTGGTACCACTTCTGGAAGCACTCCATGTGCATTAGAGAAAGGTCTTGTAACAAATGCCTTATTCAGGGTCAAAGGTGTTTGCAGTGAGTAGAGGAGAGAAGTAAAGGATGGCAGAGGCAACATGAAGCCTTTTAGACGAACCATGTGCTTGAGTTGCCAGTCTTCACCTCAGTGTATGCTTAGATACTGTCATTTAAATGTTTGATAGACTAATTAGACTAAGGCATGGAAGAAGAAAGTTGAATTAATGATAGGAAACTTATTTCCTCAGCTCTGATGTATTAAATTATGTAAAGTGTAAGTTATAAGAAACCCCCTTGCATTCTTTTGTGGTTGTGAAATAGTTTTCAATCTATTAGTTTCCTCATACCTGTATTAAAATATGTTAATTATGCTGAACTCCTAAAGCCTTCCTCGGAGGGATTGACAGGCTCGTTGTTTGCATGGTTATGTGGACTTTCCTTGGATTGCGAAGCACTGTTTCCTCAGTCATTAGCAGCTAATCTAAATGTAGGATAAAGTTACTTGGCCGAATAATCGTAACAACACATCCATTTAAGCCGCATTGGCTTTTTGGTCTTATGGAGCCGAGCCATTGCCTATCACACTGCCTCATAAGCGCATTGTGCTTGATTTGTCCAATCATATGATCGTACAGGACGGTGTGGGGAGAAATGGCCTTTTCATACGCGGCTCATGAGTGCAATGTCTAACAAGAATGACAGCTTTCATCCCTGCAATGCCATTATCCGTTAAGCATTGGTGAAAGTCATTACTCCTGACCTGACTGCCAAAACCAGGAGAATATTCTGGCCACGTGCTCGACGAACTGACGCAAAAGCTGGAATAGCTTACGTTCCCTGACAAGAGCCCTGGAGAGGATGAGGAACTGGGGGAAATATGAGATTATCCCACATCACGTTTTGCCCCGATAGGAATCCGAGCAGTGACTTTGGACCTTAAGCAATGAGCCTGTTAAGAAATAACCCTACGCCTGAACCTCGGTTGCGGCTTTGAAATCCAACAAACCCTGAATGTTGCTCCTGCATTCAGTTTAAAAGTGGACATGAGGATTTTGGATGAGCTGTCATAAATGAAATCTGTTGATTGCTTTGTAAAGAGGATTCGTATACTAACAAAAAAGTCTTATATTTTCACCTTTTGTAAAGCTGTAATTTTATTTCAAATAATAAAGACATTTCATTTAAAAAAATATATATTTTATCATTATTATTTAAATGTATAATTTACTAATACAGCAATGTGAATTGAGTTCATTACCAGCCCTCTGGCTTGTTTCCAAGCATCATTTAGTGTAAAATGTCATATTTTGTCATTTGATTCTCATAATTTAACAAAGTGTCAGTTTCTGGCTTTAATTGGATCAATATTACTCAAAATTAGTTTGAAGGAAAAATAAAATATGTTGATAGTGGTAACTGGTAAGCAGTGTTGGGGGAAATGCATTACAAGTAACTTGAGTTACGTAATCAGATTACTTTTTCAAGTAACTAGTAAAGTAACGCATTACTTTTAAAATTTACAACAAAATATCTGAGTTACTTTTTCAAATAAGTAAATCAAGTTACTTTGTTTTCCCTTTTATTGACTGACAGCTCTCCTGTCCTCATGTTGAGACAAATCGAAGTGTGTGTGTGTGTGTATATTCCTCAAAATGAATAAAATCAGTGAAATGCAGAATCAGAATACTATGCAAACCTCCAATAACTAAATATGTTAAATAAAACTTACATTTTTATGCATTTAATCTCACTTTATTGACCAATGTACTTGCTTCTGACCTTCGATGATTCAGTTTAATAAGCAGAAATGACTGTAGATAGATAGAAAGGTTTGCTTGTGTGCTTTCCTCTACTGTACACATGTCCTTCAGCCGGAGGATTATTATTTCACTTTTGGTGTGAAAGGGTCTTTACATTTGCCCAAAAATATAACTTTTGTGTTATAAAAAAACAAGCTCAGCCCAGAGGGGAGAAAAAATAAAGCAAAAGTATAACGCATTACTTTTCTAAAAAAGTAACTAAGTAATGCAGTAGTTACTTTTTAAGGGAGTAACGCAATATTGTAATGCATTACTTTTAAAAGTAACTTTCCCCAGCACTGCTGGTAAGTCATTATAATGTGATATTTTGTTTATTGTTAGTAAAAATTTGTACAAATTAAATAAAATACTGGAAAACAACATTGACCGTAATTGCATGTCAAGTGTGTTGCAACAAAAAAAATCATGCATGTGATCATCAACTAGCTGATAAAACCCTGGTATAATAGTAATGTAATAATATATACACACCTGTTATTATATAATACTACTATCTGGGTTATAAATGAAATATTGTTGGTTCGCTTATCAAATTTGTATCTTTAAACTTTTGATTTGTATCTGGTCTATATCTGCTCTGTCCTCCATCACACTTATAGTATTCTTATTTTGTGCAACTTTGGTAGTTATGCAAACCTTTTAAAGCTGTCAGTTAGTAAATGAGCTGAATATGGTGCTTTGTTGAAGAAATATAGCGTTATAATTAGAGAACTCTCACTTAAGAGCCAACATGTGTTGCTGAATGAAAGGGGCCATTATGACCTCATAAGGGTCAAAGTCTGAAGATCATGGGATTATGGTATTATGATTATAAAATCACTTCATCACAGTGGTCACTTAGCACCGCTGATGGCTACAGAGCTCTCCATCCCAGCCTCCATTAACCGCTGATCGTTCTTCAATGCTTCCCCCCATTACAAAGGTCACATGAGAGGTCAGCTGGAGGAGACACCGCAGATGCTGATTGGTGTGTCAGAATCCTAAGGTGGATGACTTCTGTTCCCTGTAGCTTTAAATAAGACAATGGGATCACCGTAGGCCAGGCTTACACAGACCCGGGGGGTCTGGCAGAATAAGAGCTTTTGAATAAGGGGCTGTGGCACAAGGGCAGAAACATCTGACCCTGTCGGGCACCCCTGCCCGCTCATCTCTGGGTACAGTGCATCGCCCATCAGCTGGACACGACGGCTATAAAGCCTCTTGAGGAAAATAATAGGCAAGATTTCAGTGAGGAAAGGTGGCCACTGCGGTGCTTCATCTTCATCAGTGATCCGCTGCATTCAAGTCTATTTCTAAAGTGGGTTTAGCATCTGAATAGCTCAGTGCAACATTAGAAAGCACAGGATAAAATGAATAAACACTTCCACTTATTTAAGTCTATATATTCCTATATATCGAGTTATGCACTGAACTCAATATGCTAATATTTTTTACTCTCTGTTTGCTAATGATACTATTTGTTTACTCCATTCATACTTGAACTTCTAAGTCAATGTACAAAATAAGCAGAAATGCAATGGGACCATGACCACAAATACTAAATATTTATGGACATGACCTTTATTTTACAATATATACATTTAAAAAAAAATGCTGGGTTGTTTTAACCCAATTTTGGGTCAAATATGGACAAACCCAGCCATTGGGTTACATTTTTTAATTGCATTTTTGATCCAACGTTTGGGTTTGTCCATATTTGACCCCAAATTGGGTTAAAACAACCCAGCATTTTTTAGAGTGTAATAATGAATATCCATTAATCCTATAACTGTAAAAGTTTTAAAATAACCATGACCCTCATTGTAAAAAGAAAATTGACATAAATTTGGGCATGAAACAAAATTAATTTCTTAATTTTCATGCAACTTGTTATGTTTGATTTTTATACAGATTTATGGCCTTATAGAGCATAACCTCCATTTAATAATGTGTAAATTAAGATGAGGGTTGTGACCTGCACAATTACTCCCTGCATATTTAACTCTGTCTGATTAACGCAGGACGGCAAGAGCATCTCTCGAGTCTGAAGTAAGCAGTCTCATCACTGGAGCTCTTATTTGTTATTTTCTGCTGCCATCATCACTCAGGTCAATGGGATTGAAGTGGAAATGGCAAAGGTTATTGAGGAGGGTTTGAGCATGATCACTTCCTCTCGTTTTTACTCTGTCTCTCATATCAACTCAGACGGAGACACTTGATGATTTTTTTTTGTAAATAATGTGGAATTTATTAACAGTTGAACCATGAGGCTGTCTATATTACATGGAGATTAATCATACATAAATCAGATTGTATTACTCTGGTGCCATCTATCGATGGAATGTGATTTTAAGGCACACTTTGAATGCTTTATGATTGACTTAATAGATTGAGACAAGATGTTTTCATGCCATCACTGCTGAAAAAAAACAACAACTTTAAACCAGACTAAGTTGGGCTGGTTTTTAGACTTGTACGTCCGTTTAGCTATAGCTTACCAGCATTTGAACCAGCTAAACTAGATTGGCCTTTACCAGATGAGACCAGCTATCTTGGGCTGCTTTAAGATATTTTCAGCCTATTGACTGGTTTGACAGCAATATTCACTGAAGAAAATCAATTGGCATTCGGGAAAAGCCTCTTAATCCATAATATACAGTATATGGATTTGCCATAAGAGTGCGGCATTGCACCAGTATAACCAGTGTCGGGCCAACATCTAGTGAGGAGGAGCGGTCGTGGTTTCCACGGGCTCGGGGATGATCGTCCACATCGGGGGCAACGGCCAGTGGGTTCCGTCCCACCGAATATCTTGGTCCAAAGCGGGCCAACCGGGGCTTTAAGTGTGGTCATGAACAACAGCGGAGCTTACCTCAGTCAGGAGCACTGCTGCTCATTTCACATGTTTTCATATCAGGCTACCAGCTAACCTCAACATTTAAGGCATTTTCAGCTCAAAAGACACTTTCAGACACAAGCGATCTGTTTGAAATAATAAATACATATATGACTTTGAAACTGAGTCCGGAAAGCATGGCGCTGGAAACATGTATTGCTTTTTTATTAGCGGACAGTTATGATGCTGAAGATTTCTTATATTTCAAGAAAAATACGACTCGCCGGAAAGCCAGGTGAATAAAACAGTTTTATTCATGGTTTTATTAGTATCGCCGTTGTTGCTTCATTTAGTAAACAAACAGCGCTGCGCTCTCACTACAGCTCGCAACAGTTAGTATTTGATGTATTCATTCTGTTTCCCAGCCTGTTGAAAATCCATTTTAAACTGGTAATTAATGTTTCAAACGTGGTTGATCTTCTTTTGCTGGTTTATTGTCTGCCACAATCTTCTAAAAACCAGCTCGGCTAGCTACCTTTGCTAGCTACCTTTGCTAGCTGCTGGTCAACTTACAAGAAATTAGGTAGGCCTACGAGCTGTCACTGCCTGGGGCACTAGGTGCTAATATGTACATTTAAAGTATTAATATGTACCTTTAAGACACTATGATGTGCAATTTAGGGGTAAATGTTTTCATTTTTGTACATTAGGGTACTGCCCCAGTGACAGCTTTGTACCTTTTTATTTTCCTCCTGGGAGTGCCAATGACCAGCAGCAACTAAAAAGCTAAAAAAAAAATCAGCAGGGAAAAACCAATGATACAAATTATTATTTTGATATTAATTTATTTATGTTTCAACAGAATGAAGCTGAAAACTAATCAAAGTGATAATCTGAAAAGGTAAGATGATCCACACTACATTTGATGAAAGAAAGTTTCCGTCAAGAAACAACTTTAATAATGAAATGTTAGATAAATAACAATATTTGTTTTCACGTGTCAGAGAGGAAGAAAGAGAAGTGTTCAATACCGTGCTGCAAAGCTTGACAATAAGTGAGTTTAAGAGTCACTTCCAGCTGACGCCAACTCAAACCGAGGTACTTAAGCTAATGCTGGTCCTACTTGTTTTGCTAATCTCGTTTGTATTTTGTGAACACATTGTTCCGTTTGTGTTTGTAGGAGTTGGTACGGCTGCTGGCGCCCTGTAAACGGACCGCCATTAGGCAAGAGGGATGGACCGTGTGGCATGCGGTGCTTGCTTCTCTGTGGGCGCTTTCTACCCAAGAGTCTTACCACAGTGTGGCGACCCGCTTTCACATCACAGAGTCCCTCGTCTGCGATCAGCTGGATGAGTTCTGCATCCTTATTACCAGCAATCTGGCTAATGAAATCCACTGGCCTCAGGGGGAGGAAGCGGAGACGTCTGTGCTGGGCTTCTTTTCTACCGTGGGGTTACCAGATACTCTGTGTGTAGTAGGAACGTGTTTCATTCCTATCGGGAAGCCTACAGATGTGCCAGATCCAGAGGCGTATAGAGATGCACAGGGGTTGTACTCTATAAAACCCATGGCTTTTTGCGACCACAAGGGTCGGTTTGCCCATGTGACTGCAGAGCACCCGAGTAACTGGCACAACTCAAGAGCACTGTTAGCCACGGAGATCGGCAAGGCGTTGCTGGAGGACCCCGTGGCTCTCCTACATGGCAAGCACATCGTCGGTGACTCCACCTTCCCACTTTCAGAGCACGTCCTGACCCCGTTCCCCGATTATGGAACAGTCGGACAGAGAAAAGTGTGTTATAATCAGAAAGTGCAGTCGTGTCTGGCAGTGGTGCAAGGCTCTATCCATACGCTGAGATCTCATTTTCAAAGGCTCCGGTGTCTGCAGACGCACTCCATCTGCCAAGCCAGCGCCGCCGTGAAGGCCTGCTGTATTTTATACAACATGTTCCTAGACACGTATGTGCCAGTGGATTGCATGGAAGATGATATAACCCAAGAACCTTTCCACGAACTACCTTATGGACACTCTGGAAGTCTTGGTGGAATATCTAAAAGACAAGACATCGCCGCCTTACTTGGGCGAGCCACTAAAAAAAGAAAATGAATGTACAACAATTAGAAAATTATTTTCAGTTTTGCATATGACAATGTTGAAAAAAAGTCCTAATTTAAATTGTAAGGTGACTTTTGTGTAAACAAGTCAAAAAGCTGAGTAGTTTGTCTTTTTGTTTGTTTGTTATATGCACTACTATGTTCATAAAAATATATTGAATTTAAAAACAAGTGATTGTCTAATAAAACCATATTCTTTATTGAGGATCTAGGATCTCTATTCATCTGAAAATACTTGTATGGTTTATTTAAATTGATTCATTACAATAATCTGAGTCCAGAAAAATAATATATTATATCATATTGTTTTGGGGTCCTTGGCTGAGAGTGTGAGGGACCCAATGTCTGTAAATGTTGTCTTCTTCTTCTTCTTCAGTTTTTAGTACCTTGTCATTTTGTAAATTAAACGCCAATAAAAACTTAAAATCAGGGGTTTCAACTAAAAAAACAAATACTACAACGCGCAGGCGTAGAACACGTACACTACTTATGCTTAAAACCGGCGTACAGGTTTTTCGTATTTCAGAGCTACGACAGCAAGCGGCGAGGCGTTATTAACGCCATAATAAATGTCTATGTCGTGAAAATGTATGAATCTTTTATCCAACCAACAACAATCGCTGTACTGTAAAATAAAACGCGTTTTTAAAAATACCCACCACATTTTTACATAATCACATTAGGCGGGCAAAGTCTTAATAAAAATAATACAAGCACCGGGGACTTTTATTTTGACAGCCACAGCGACCGTGGCAGAGAGTGCGCGGACGCCGGCTTCCCTCTCCCGCATATGTGTCTAGTCCTACAGTGAGCGACTGTACGGCGGCAAGGCGGCTGAAAAAATCGGGGTTTAGTGCCGCTGCGAAATGGCTGGACAGCAGTTTCAGTACGACGACAGTGGCAACACTTTTTTCTATTTCCTCACGTCCTTTGTGGGACTAATAGTCATCCCAGCCACCTATTACCTCTGGCCCCGGGATCAGAATGCGGGTAAGGCCCCATATGCTAATGCACTTCCAGCTAACCAGGTGCCTGTCGCTCGCTGATCACCCTGATTACCTGATTGCCTTCTCTGCAAGGATGATTATGTTGACATTGCTGTATTTAATAAAACGAAAGCCGAGAGTAAGTCCAGTAATGACACCAAGGGCTCAGCAGAATGTTGTGTGTGGCATTAGCAGCTGACCCTTGTTCAAGTCAACTAGACTACCGTTAGCTGGGATATTCCAGTGTTTAGAAGTGTCAGTCACGGATCCTAATGCAGACACGTATAAACAAGGCTTTTCAGGTTTATATGTGAGCTTAGCTTCCATCACACACACCAGCTAACATTACATACGTGGTCCTCCGTTCAATAGGCTTGTTATGTCCTCATTTGTTTACGTTAGCAAACACTGTCAGCTAATCTGGTCATATAATATAATGCAGTGGATGTTAAAAGTATTGGCATTCAGTGCCACTCCCACTAATTTGTAAGCATGTTATGAAATAATTTTTCACCTTGAATTGTGCTCTTTAATGAACTTTATTTTTGATTTACATGCAACAGATAGACATGCTATTAAGTCAAACTTGATCACATTCACAGCAATAAATCCAGGCTACATATTTCTGCAGGCTACATAGAAGAAAACACACACATAAACGGACAGGTAAAAGATGACAAAAACACATTTATTTATATTTAAGAGTATTTAAGAGCTGTGCAAACAATAATGAAGTGTGTAACACAAGCAGCATTCGAGGAAAGCTGTAGTTTTTTGTTTTTTACAGCTCAGTAATTTCCTATCAGGCTATAAACACCACAGCTTAATTTTGTGTGTGTGTGACTGCGTATAAAACCCTCTGTCTACTATATATTATTAACGATGGTTGGTTTTATTACACAAAAATCATTGCCTTGTCAATTTCATTTTTGTACATTTTCAGGCAGCTTTTGTAATATGGCTCTCAATGTAAGGCTCACATTCAGATAGAAATATCAAATGCCATGCCAAGTTTGCTAAACCCCACCAACTAAACAATATCATAGTACTGCCATGCTTTTTGGGCATGCTAAGACTAATATTGTGTCTTGCACGTGCACTAATATGGTAAGCATTCAGTACCATGCACTATATCAGCGTGCCGTAGCATTATTATCTGGAGCCCTCCGTGTACAGTGTGTATGGTGGCGAGTGAGAATTAGATTTCATTGCACGATTGTCTTTTCTCATTCTTACGTAAATTAATTCACAGAGCAATTGCGGTTGAAGAGTTTACGAAGAGTTCATGGAAGATGTCTGTGGTATCGCCTTCGGCTCATGAAATCACAGCAGAGCATTGTTCCAACACTTAAGTAAGTGATTGTTTCTGTGGAAATGGTGCGTTTCATGGGAATGGCTGTGAGTGTGTGTGAGCATTAGGACTTTAACATGCATAGATTGTTATGATTGCAGTAGTTGTATATAGTGTGCACTGGGGAACATGTGCATTTGTACAACAGCATCTGTTTACGATGATGCAGAATGTGGAGAAAAATAATTTTCCCTTTATGCATGTTATATTAAAGGATATATATATAAAAAAAAAGTTTAATATATTAACATATGATGTATTTGGTGCTTGGTGTTCTGAAAACACAATTTTTTATTATTCTGAATCACCATTAAGACAGCAATTATTTCATGATTTTGTACGTTTTTGTTTGATATCACACTATTTGATTTCTGATTTTACATATAGCGATCTAGATCTGTTTGATTTTAATGGGCAGATTCAAATGTGTTCTTCTTGTACAGGTGCTGGTCATATAATTAGAATATCATCAAAAAGTTGATTTATTTCAAGAGTTCAACTTAACAGGTGAAACTAATATATTATATAGACTCATTACATGCAAAGTGAGATATTTCAAGCCTTTATTTGTTATAATTTTGATGATTATGGTTTACAGCTTATGAAACCCACGAAATCAAAACCCCAGAAAATGAGAATATTGCATGAAATCACACAGTAATCACACAGTAATATGGTCACTGAACCAGGTTTTGGTTCTTCTGGCAGTGTGGGCCGGTGCAGATCCTGCTGGGAAATGAAGGAAGCACGAAGTGCTCTGGACATGTCCTGTAGACGCTGCGCTGACTCTGGATTTAATAAAGCACAGTGGACCAAAGTCCTCTTTTCTGAGGAGAGACAATCTTTTGCATCTCCAGCCGACGACACGGCTCCCCAAACCATCACGGACTGTGGGAACTTCACACTGGACTTCAAGCATCTTGGATTGTGTGTCTCTCCTCTCTTCCTCCAGACTCTGGGACGCGGTTTACAAATGAGATGCAAAGGTGTCTCTCCTCAGAAAAGAGGACTTTGGTCCACTGTGCTTTATTAAATTTATTAAATCCAGAGTCAGCGCAGCGTCGACCAGGACATGTCCAGAGCACTTCATGCTTCCTTCATTTCCCAGCAGGATTTGCACCGGCCCACACTGCCAGAAGACCCAAACCTGGTTCAGTGACCATATTACTGTGAGATTACTGTGTGATTTCATGTAATATTCTCATTTTCTGGGGTTTTGATTTCGTGGGTTTCATAAGCTGTAAGCCATAATCATCAAAATTATAACAAATAAAGGCTTGAAATATCTCACTTGGCATGCAATGAGTCTATATAATATATTAGTTTCACCTGTTAAAGGATTAGTTCACTTTTTAAAAAACTTTTGCTAATAATTTACTCACCCCGATGTCATCCAAGATGTCCATGTCTTTCTTTCTTCAGTGGAAAACAAATGAAGGTTTTTGATGAACACATTTCTCCATATAATGGACGTCAATGGGCCCCAAACGGGTCAAGGTCCAGATGACAGTGTCAGCGCCGCTTCAACGGGCTTTTAAACGACACCAGACGATGAATACGGGTCTTATCTAGCGAAACCATCGTCATTTCACAAATAAATAAAAAAGTTTAAGTTTTATAAGCACAAGCGCTCGCCTTGCTCTGTTCTGTGATGCGCGTTCGTGACGTCACGTAATACGCAGTTACGCTGTAAAGGTCACGCTTCTGTGAAAAGTAAAAAGTTTCTGTCCTGACGAAAATGTTCTTTTAGGCTTTTTAATATTCCAACACCAGGATACGCACACGAGATGGGCATTTTAAACGCTAAACTGACACAAAGACATTTGAATATGTGTGTATGGTCCTCCTTCTGCACATCTGTAAACACTGACTCGTCAAGCGTGACCTTTACAGCGTAACTGCGTATTACGTGACGTCACGAACGCGCATCACAGAACAGAGCAAGGCGAGCGCTTGTGCTTATAAAACTTAAACTTTTCTATTATTTTTGAAATGACGATGGTTTCGCTAGATAAGACCCGTATTCATCGTCTGGTGTCGTTTAAAGCCCGTTGAAGCGGCGCTGACACTGTCATCTGGACCTTGACCCGTTTGGGGCCCATTGACGTCCATTATATGGAGAAATGTTCATCAAAAACCTTCATTTCTTTTCCACTGAAGAAAGAAAGACATGGACATCTTGGATGACATCGGGGTGAGTAAATTATCAGCAAAAGTTTTTTTTTAAAGTGAACTAATCCTTTAAGTTGAATTCTTGAAATAAATCAACTTTTTAATGATATTCTAATTTTGTATATTGCTGTGACACCTCAGCAATGCAGCACAGTGGCCAAAACTTATGAAATGATTAATTCTTCAGCAAAGTAATGGCCTCAGACACTTTTCAAAGCTCTGCAGCAACTATTTAAAGCACAGCTTGGATCCGATGCTTGGAGAGTTCAGACATTCTGTCTTTAATGGTTTAATCTGCTTTTTTTGGCTATTCAGTCACCGTTACATACAGCATCTACTGTCTATTTAATTGTGAATTGTGGTTACAAACTAAAATGAACTTTTTGTCATTTCAGAAAAGCAGCCCTGTTGTTTGGGTGGGCAGTATTCCTTCTTCTGGCCTATAAGGTGTCTAAATTAGATCGAGAGTACCAGGAGTATAACCCCTATGAGGTCCTCAACTTGGACGCGGTGAGGACGACATTCTTGCTTTCTTTCTTGTTAATCTTGTTTGTCATTTGAATCTCTAAACGACGTCTCCTCAAGATTAATAGATCCACTATGTTCCTCTTTAGGGGGCATCTGTCGCTGAGATTAAGAAGCAGTACAGAGTTCTGTCTCTAAAACACCATCCAGATAAAGGTGGAGATGAGGCCATGTTCATGAAGCTCGCTAAAGCGTACTCAGCGTAAGACACGTTTTATTCACAGTTGGCTTTTAGATTTAATGTCATGTTATTTATGGGTCTGCCAACTCATTTTTCTGTGCGAGTCAATCGTGGTATTGCAGTGTGTGATGTTTTATCTGGCACAATACAGTTCATAAAAAAGCTATTCATTAAAATGTGCCGGAATTAAATGCTTAATCTTCTTGAAATACACTTTCTATTACTTGTCAATATGGCACACTATGTAATCATCACTTTCTGAAATTGTTTTCATACTTTCTCACAGTTTGACAAATGAGGAATCACGGAAAAACTGGGAGACATATGGCAACCCTGATGGCCCAAGAGGTGATGATTTCTTTAACTTGTTAACTTATTGATTGATTGTTTAGTGTTCCCTAAACTGAAAAAAAATCTCGTTTTCATTTAACTCTTGATCAGTGACGAGTTTTGGGATCGCTCTTCCTGCGTGGATTGTTGACCAGAAAAACTCCATGCTGGTAAATTCACACACTATTGTTTTTCTCCAGCTGTCAGTTCAGTTTTAACCACATTTTAAGAGTCAACTAAAAATGATATAAATGAGTTGCAATAACTGAGTTGCAATAACCTTTCACAGGTGCTGCTGGTCTATGGGTTGGCTTTTATGGTCATCCTGCCTGTGGTTGTGGTAAGCTAGATCAATAACTTAAGTTAACCCCTTATATTGGCATCACAGCCATTACATATTTACAACAGTAATATCCTATACTAAACCTAAACTAATCTTGACTAACTATATATCATTTGAAAGCTTACAATCTCTAGTTTACATATTTGGTGACTGATTTTCAAAATAAATGACAGAGGAGCCGTAATTTATCAATTTGCAACAAGAATATGTTCATCCTCCTGAGGCGTGTTCAGACCTTTATTTTGAAATAGTGATGAACATGAAAAATCATGAAAGAATGGTAGAAACCTCAGTTTGTTTTCATGCCAAGAGTTCAAAAGATAGCATCCGTTCAATTATTTTTAGAAAAAAAAGGTCTGGAAATGTTTTGAATATAAAAATATATAATAATAGATTCAGCATTAGTGATGTGCAGCGAGCTATAATGCACATACGTGATCTTCTGTGTTTCTTAGAGGTTGAATTCATTTCAAAATCTGCCAATCTTCCTATACTACTTCTGAATAGGATGTGTACTTCATAAATTGTATGAAAATTGTAAAAATAATGGTTCAGACTCAAACCACATATGGAAATGGAGGCACCCTTATATGGGCAGTAATGTCCACTAGTGGAGAAGTGTGGTACTGCGCCCAAACTAAATCTCACTGAACGCTCATTTTCTGAGATATCAACCTAAAATTTGAAAAACAACTTGTTCAAATTTTGGGCTTTGATTATTTTTTTGTTGTTGCATTTTTAGAGTCCACCAGGTTTTGAAAATATATATTTTATATAAAATATGAATAACTAAATTTTTTACATTGTCATAAACTCAAACTTCTATAACTTTTTTTCTGTTTAACTTTCTTAATTTATTTCACGTCTACAAAAATCTGCCAAATATATTCTTTAAAACAATACCAATCTTGCATCTATATTCCAAAGCATTCTTGAATTACAACCATTTAAGTTCGGAATGTGCATTTTCATGTCTATTAAAAAAAGGGGGTGCCGCTTAAGGGGTTAATAGAACACATGTACACTACTGTTCAAAAGTCGGAATGTGTTTGAAAGAAGTTTCTTATGTTCACCAGGACTGCATGTGTTTGATCAAAAATAAAGTACTAATGGTGATATTGTGAATTTTTTTTACAATTTAGAATAAGTGTTTTCTATTTTTAATATATTTTAAAATTGTATTTATTTCTGTGATGACAAAGCATCATTACTCCAGTCTTCAGTGTCACATGATCCTTCAGAAATCATGCTAATATCTAATTGAGTGCGCAAGGAATATGTCTTATTATTATCAATGTTGAAAACGATGTTTAAATTACTTTTCTGTTGCTTTTGATCAATTTAATGTATATTAAGTCGAATAAAAGATATGAATTCATTTAAAAAATAACCTTTTAAACAGTAGTGAACATTGTTGGGTTGTTGTACAGGCATTTTAGAAACTTCCATTGATTAATATTCTTATAAACACTATATTCATGTGTGCATGTGTGTTTAGGGCACATGGTGGTACCGCTCCATCCGCTACAGTGGGGATCAGATCCTGATCAACACAACTCAGCTTTTTATGCACTTTATGTACAAAACACCTACAATGAACATGAAACGTAAGTGCACACCTAGACGGACGTAAGGTCACCATTCAGAGAACTGCTTTGTGACATGTTTCGTGACCGAGTCTCTCTCTGGCAGGATTGGTGATGGTGTTGACGGCAGCGTTTGAGTTTGATCCTCGTAGTAACAAAGAGGCCATTATAAGACCGACAGACAACATAGAAGTTCCCCAGGTACAATGTTCAAACATTTATATGCATTTTGTGTGTGCAGAAGATTTAAGAGCGCTTGTGGATCATGATCATATCGAAAACATAATGTTTGTTCCTGTGTGCAGTTGATTCGGGAGCTGGGGAACATTAATGTGAAGAAGAAGGAGCCTCCGTTCTGCTATCCCTACAGCCTGAAGGCCCGAGTCTTATTACTCACACACCTCGCCAGGATGGATGTGTCTGAGGACATAGAGGAGGGTATGCATTCACACACACCTCTCAAGTGTCGACATGTATTCCTGTAAGATAATATCTGTCTAATATAAAAATCATTACATTTATGCATTTGGCAGACGGTTTTATCCAAAAGAATTCAAGCTTTACATTGCAAGTATGTGCGCTCCTTGGGAATCAAACCCTTGACTTTGTCGTTGCTAATGCCACGCTCTGCTAGTTGAGCTAACCGAACTGTATTATCATTGCAAATAATTTAGGGTTTTTAATGTGAATTCATTGGTAGTTTTGTATCTCCTGCAGATCAACGGTTTGTGGTGAAGAAGGGCCCTGCGTTACTGCAGGAAATGATCAATGTTGGCTGTCAACTCACTATGATGGCAACCAGTAGAGGAGGTAACTTCAAAACAATGTTTTCAAATATTGACTGATGGATTAAGACTTATATACACTACAGTTCAAAAGTTTGGCATCCAGTATGATTTTTTTATTTGAAAGAAATTAATATTCAAGAATGCATTCAATTGATTAAAAATGGCAGTAAAGACTTTAAATTATTACAAATAAAAAATAATCCTATTTCAAATAAATGCTGTTGTTTTGAACTTTCTATTAATCGAAGAGCCCTGAAGGTAAATGTATCATGGATTCCACAAAAAACTGTTTTCAACATTGATGATAATAATAAATGTTAGAATGATTTCTGAAGGATCATGTGACACTGGCTGTGTTTACACTTGGCATTAACATGCGCCCTGTATCCGGATGTTGTCCACACACACATTGAAAAGACGAGTGTAAACGCGCTTCTGATGGGAAAGTTATCGCTGAGCGTGTGCAGGTCCAGAGGGAGTCGAGGACGCATTGTGATCGGATCTCAGTGTAATGTAAACGCAATCCAACCGGCGTGTGTGTGTGTGTGTGTGTGTGTGTGTGTGTCTGTGTCTGCATTCACAGGTGGACGTCATATAAATCTCCCCACGTGCTGTCAGAAAATAATGACCAGATGCAGTTTAGACAAGAAATTAAACTTATTTGAACCTTACAATAAACGTCAATATTTAAAACAGTTTATTTAGACTTACATGATACTGTGTGTGTCATTTTTCATTTTAATTGTGCAACATTATCTAATCGCCTGTGCAATCACAGCTGTGATCATGAGATCTAATGAAGAGCGTGCGCTGCTTTGCCAGAGGAGTAATGGGAATAAACTTTCTATTTTTTAATGTTTTAAATGTTGAATTTTTTTTATTGTTTCAGCATGTTTATTAATATCCCATATTGCACGCTATAACCTTAAACCCAGATGATCGATGATGTGACTTGTTTAACATGATCAACCCAGTTATTTTTGTATGATCAACCCTGGAAATATTCCTTCATTCAAAAAACGTAATTTGATCTAAGACTGGAGATTGCACAGGAAAGTAAAGTGAGTGAGTGAACGCAATTGGGACATTGATTCATTTGTATAATCTTTACTCTAACTTTGGTGTCGTGCTACAGACCTTTTAATTTAAATATTATTCAGGAAGCAGAAATCCGTTCGGTTATCCAGATACAGAGGCTACTTAATACGAACAAATGTAAACGCACCGTGTCCTGATTGGCTAATGATCCGATCTGCTTGATCCATCATGGCGATCGCATGTTAATGCCAAGTGTAAATGCAGCCATTGAAGACTGGAGTAATGATGCTGAAAATTCAACTTTGCCATCACAGGAATAAATTAAGTTTTGAAATTAAATTAAAACAGAAAATGTATTTTAATTTGTAAATTTTTTTTACAATATAACAGTTTTTTTTACTGTGTTTTAATCAAATAAATGCAGCCTCGGTGAGCATAAGACACTTTCTGACTTTCTTTCTGATTCCAAACTATAGAACACTGGTGTGCATGAAGTATCACACATGATTAAAACATGCTTGTGTTTGATTCCAGGGCTTCGGGCCCCCAGGCTGACGTCCATCGAGAACTGCATGAAGCTGTCTCAGATGGTGGTGCAGGGACTGCAGGAGGCCAAGTCTCCTCTGCTGCAGCTGCCACACTTCGAAGAGGAGCACCTCCGATACTGCATCTCCAAAAAGGTACATCATTCTCAGCACATAAAAAGATCTGTTAGGGCAATTGTGTTGTGTTTATATTATACTATAGTAGAACTAATTAAGAACTGTAAATCCATGCATACTAATAGTTAGGGCTGTGAGGGAATCTGCTACATCAGTTATAGTTGCACTTTCTAAATTGTGCAGGCTGTTTTTCTTCATAATAAGTTTAATACAAACCATAGTTACATACCCCCACTTAAACTATTTCCTAATATCGTTCCTCTCTGATTCTCAGTATAAGGTGCGGACGTTGCAGGATCTGGTCAGTCTGAAAGACTCTGACAGGAGAAACATGCTGAGATTCCTTGGGGATGAGAAGTATGATGAGGTCATGGTGGTCCTCGGGAGCTTCCCCTATATCAACATGGAAACTAAACTTCAAGGTTTGTCAGCGTGTTTGTGCACTCTTAGGCCTTGTTTACACGAGAACGCTCGCGGGTGAAAACGTGAAAATATTTTATCGGATGTGCCGGATTGACGCAGAAGTTCAGATTTTTCTACTCGGGCGGCAGACGCGAATTCGCGTCAAACGCGTGAATGCACAAAAAGCACTACATAAAATAATTTGCGCTTAACGCGCCAGACGCTCAATTCGCGCGAACGAGGCGTATTCGCGTCTACCGCGCCGCACTCTACGCCTCATTCGCGCCGCAGAAATTTGACTTTGACTTAACATTGAAATCACTCACGCCTGACGCGCTATTCGCGTCCGGTGTGAACGCACCATTACATTCAATAAAAATAATATGTGTGATTTACAGACTTTAACTCTGTGTATGTTTTATCACTCTACAGTGTTGGACGATGAAGATAGCCATAACATCACAGCAGGATCCATTGTCACAGTTACGGTTACCTTGACAAGGAAGAGAATGTGTGTAAGTAGTATATATACAAGAATATCTCATGGGCCACCATTTCTCACCCAGATGTTTACTTGAAGAGGGTGTGTTATGTATATATTATGCGTATTGATTATGGTCATGGAATGGCCATTGGTACACACATTGCAGTTGCAGCAGTCTTCCACAAGAGGCCAATGCTGAGCTTGCTTTTGGTTTTTGAGAATTTATTTCAGCAAGACAATCATATTTGACCAAAAACGGTCTTTATTATTTGACTTCTTGTTGCACAACAACATTGTAAATTTGTGTTTAGGAGATGTTCGAGAAAGAGGAGAATGCACCTCTTCCTACAGAGGAAGCGAATACAGAGGAGGTAGCAATGCTTTTAAGTTGCACATTAATCAAACACACAATTATAATGACTTAAATATGCACATTTGCATCTTGCTATTTGCTCATCATCATGTTTGAACGTTTTAAAATGCTTAATTTGTCATTTGCAGCAAGGTGATGCCAAAAACAAAGCAAAAGTTTGGCAAAATAAGAATAAAGGAGCTAAAAAAGCTGCCAAGTCCAAAAAGAAGAAACTGACTAAGAAGAAACCAGTCACCCAACAGCAAGCAAAAGGAGACAAGACAGCCAAACAGGCCAATGGCAACGTGGCAGGAAATGTAAGGAACTTTGTTTATATTATTCAGCGGTACAGCTTTTCTTTTGATAAAAATAACCTTCGGTTTTACTGTACAAAAGATTGAGATTAATTTTTAATTAACACTTCTTTTTATTAAGCAAGGATGCGTTAAATTGATGCATGAAAGTGACAGTAAAACATTTATAGTCGTACAAAATATTTCTATTGTGACCAAATGCTTTCCATGCATCAAAGAAATCTGAAAAACTGATTTTAACATTGATAATAATAAATATTAGAATAATTTCTGAAGTACCATGTGACACTGAAGACTAGAGTAATGTCTGCTTTGCCATTACAGAAATGAATTACACTTTAAAATGTTTAAAAATAGAAAACTGCTTTTCTTAATACCAATAATATTTCACAATCAAACAAATGCAGCTTTAGTGAGCATACGAGACTTCTTTAAAAGAATATATATATATATATCTTGCCATCCCCAAACTTGGTAGTGTAATATACGTTATATTCATTCATAGTTTTACTTTAATGCTCATTTTCTGATATTATTGACAGCAACCACAAATCTTTCATCCCATTGCATGTGTGTTTGTTCACAGGAAGTTGCTCCATCAAAAGAGGAAGAGGAGGATCTCTCTGATAAAGGCAGTGAGTCTGACGAAGCCGAGGGTAATAAGGACTCGCCCAGCGAGAGAGATGAGGAGAGTGACAAGCAGAGCGACACCGAGTTGGACGAGATTGCCGGAGATGATGAGGAGGTGTGTGTCCAATCCCTTGGATGAGTGACCGCTGATGGCCGTTAGTGCAGTGCAGCTTTCCGTAACCGCACGTCTCTTTCCTATAGGAGTGGGAGGCGCTACAACAGAGCATTCAGCGGCGTGAGAGAGCGCTACTGGAGACCAAGTCTAAGGTCACACACCCCGTCTACAGCCTGTACTTCCCTGAGGAGAAGCAGGAGTGGTGGTGGCTCTACATCGCAGACCGGAAGGAGCAGACTCTGGTGTCGATGCCGAACCATGTGTGCACACTCAAAGACACTGAGGAGGTGAGGACCGCTCCTGTCTGTCCGTCACTGCTTTATGTTCAGGAAAGTGGAAAGAGGTGAAAAGAAAGGATGACATTGTGTTGCTCATTGTTCTGATGGTCTTGGAATTTTAGTATATCCAGGTGTTTTTCTTCAAGTCTTTCAATAGGAAAACCAAGGTATTTAGAACTGGACTAATAACAAAAGCAAATCACTAAAATTAATTGCAATATGGTGTGCCATTTTAATACAGGGTCCCCGCGGATCCTCTTAAGGTCTTAAATTAGATTTTACAAATAATCGTATTTTTACTTATGAAAGGTCTTACATTTTAGATGACACTTAGACGTATCTAAATGCTTTCCACATTAAAACTATCTAATTAGCGTACGGATTATTTTTATTATTCTATCTTCGTGGATTTGCTTGTTCACGTGACAATTCACATCATTTACGGCAGCGTATTAGCCTACGTCTGTCTTTTTGACTGAAATCTGCGTTTTTAAATGAATAATTTTAATGATTTAATGACCAATCACTTGTTTTTCTGAATGAATCGGCCGTTTGAAGAAATCGGTTGAATAAGTGATTCCAACAACTCGCTTATTAAGACAGTGACTTGCCGCCACCTACTGCCGATTTTAGATCATATTTAAACTACCCTTTAATTAAAACGTTACATTTATAAATCATTTCATATTTAAATATTGAATAGCTTTATTTATGCAAGTGTAAATATAGTAATGCCAGTTCGGATGCCGCTTCTGTCACCTCTGCACTGCGAGGATGGATTTTAATTGAATTAATTAATTTGACATTGGTACGGTCTTATTCTAATATAATTTAATTTCAATGTTAGAATTTGACATAAAAGGTGATGCATACCTCTAAATACGTTTAGAAAAAATGTCCATATGTAGGTGTAAATGCCCCTGGAAATCAATTTAAGGTGGTAAATATTGCCCCTTAATAATTTTAAAAATTTCGGTCACTACTGTAAACTGACCACTGCATAGAATATGAAAAATATGAATATCTTCGTGAGTCTGCTATCAACAACAGGCCTAAACCAGCCATGGTACCAGTACAAAATCAGTAAAATATCATCTAATCAGTAACAAAACTTTGAAAATATCGATATATATTTTTGTCAATATTGCACACTCCTAATGTACGGTATTAATTTAGATTTTTTTTCAGGTCTTAAAAAGCCTTAAATTTGACTTAAAAAAATTTGCAGCTACCCTGTAATATTAGCCTGGGTTTCCCCATACTGCCTTTGCGCAGCGCAATTTTATTCTCGCTGAAAGGCAGTCTGGAGACCATGGACCAGATTTTCGCCTCGTTTAGGGAACCAATCACAGAACGGGGAGGGAGCAGCAAGACGATAACGACATGCGACACAACTAAGCAGTTTGTTTATATCTATGGATTCAACATGACAGCAGACGCGATTCACACGAAGCTACCTTTTGATGCAGCCTTAGATATTGTTCTAAGTAGTTTAGAACGCAAGTTTATTTTGAAAAAAGAGCAGCTTTTGGCGTCTCTACATACGTCGTCTGGTATAATGGAAACGATTGGCTATGAGCGTACAGGCGCATTTGATAGACATTCTTTGCACCCAATAAACGGCGCCGGGCATTCGTAAACCACGCCTCAAATACCAGAAAATGCACATGTGGTTCCCAGACCCAAGTCTCAACGAGAATTGGGTCTGGCGTTAGCCAGGCTACTGTAATATAGTAAAATGGAAGAATAATAGTGTGTGTGTGTGTGTGTGTGTGTGTGACTGGCTGAATGGCGCTAGCTTCAGAGTCTCCTGCGCTGCAGTTTTCCCCATAGCCTGTTGCCAGGCAACCTCCACACTGCAGTCTCGTCTGGTTACAGGACGGCCAGATGCCCGTCATAATTCTGTCTGACACACTGAGTGCTTCCTCTCTGTGAGGAGCATGAGAATGCGAGGATGTAAACAAAAGGGTCATAAATCAGCCCATATTTCCCAATTACTCCTCCGTGCCGAGTTGTGTAAAGTGACCAATGATTGTGTAAACTTCCTGTGTGCCTCAGGTTGAGCTGAAGTTCCCCGCTCCGTCCAAAACCGGAAATTATCAATATTCTGTGATTCTCAGATCAGATTCATTCATGGGATTAGATCAGGTCAAGCCTCTCAAGGTCAGTGTTTTTCATTCTCTCCTCTTTGGAAATGCTCTTTCTTATTTGTTAGATCATACAAATGTTTGTTGAAATATTTGATGCAAAAATATACACACACTGGGGTCGATTTAAGGTTTGCACTTTAAGTTTCATTTTTAAGGTTTAAAGTCTCTTATCCTCAACAAAGCTGCATTAATTTGATCAAAAATACAGTAAAACAGTAATGCAAAAATATTATTTTAGTTATTTAAAATATAGTTTTCTATTTTGAATGTAATTGTGTGATGGCGAAGCTGGATTTTCAGCAGCCATTACTCCACTTAATCAATATGTACATGTATTTACTATAATCGTTGGTCCTGATCTTGTTTGGTTTTAGCTGGAGGTTCACGAGGCGAAGGCCATGTTGGATAACCACCCCCAGTGGGACATCCCAGAAACTGAGGAAGAAGAGGACGACCCCGAGGACAGCGATGGCATTGAGGAGTCCGAGGAAGACGAAGAAGACAACGACTAAACCAGTCACTTCATGCAAACTTGAGCACAGCTCATACACCCATGTGCCCACTCATGCGTGCACACACACACACACACACACACACACACACACACACACACACACACACACACACACACACACACACACACACACACACACAGCCCCAGACCGTTGCCGTCTTCTGGGCCGCCACACACCGGAGGCAAACAGGAGACCAGGACGTTGACGCCCCTCTTCCTGTTTAAAACCCTCATGAATCACAAATCTGTCTGAACCGTTTATTTTGCCAATCAAAACAAGACTTGAGGAACTGTTGGTTATCTCTCCCTGCGTTCATCGGTGGGATCGGTGGGATGTCCCAGTGGTTGTGTGTGGGGTCCTGCTGTGTTTCATATTCCTCTCCACCTGACGGAAAACATGTCTGACCAACCAATGCGTCGGAAAAAATAAAAACCAGAGTACCGCTGAAAATCACACACCTCACGACTGTCATTTTTCAATGTCATGTCCGTTTATGCTTCAAGGGGGTTTTCTACCTTATCATTTTGTAGTTTTATGTAGTTTATTAGATATTAAATTTGCCAGGTGTTTCCACTTTGACGAGGCCGTGTGCCGTGTAACCTGGAGTGAGCTCAAGGACTCGGAGCAGCTTGAGCCGGAGTTATGGCCGAAGAGCCGTGGAAATCCAATACATTTATAAATCTCATCTATCAGAACTACTGGTCACGAGCGCAGGTTATCTCCGCCTCACCAACACTGCAGACATTCCACAGCCGGTCTACGGTGAGCCTGATCGAACCGTTAATGTTGCTTTAAAGGAGAACTCCGCTCAATTTTAACATTGAGCTCAATTTTTAGTAAATTTGGAGTGCTGTCAATACAGAGAACAACGACAAAAATCAGTGTTGCCTACAGCGTGTTATCCTCTTTTTAAAATGTGCACTCTGTTGACTTGAATGGGGCAAGTTATAAACCTGCTTTTATCCTCTTAACATCCTTGATGTGTCATTACAAGTGTCCAGCCATGTTAGATGAGTCCTTCAGAGTGAACACGGTGAATCTGACTGCAGTAGATGTGAAAGATATGAATAAAAATGATGTTAATTCAACAAGCGCACAGACCTGTATTTACTTCCTGTTTTCGGTGGAAGTCCACAGTAGTCGACTTCACGCGCGTGATCATAGGTAACTTAGCAACAGTGGAGACTCAGACTGACAGCTGTCAGCCGAAGACGGTGCTGTGTGGTGTTTGGAGAATATCAGCTCTGATGGATATTTGTAAAAAAAAAAAAAATCATCTTAGTTTCCTATGATCACGCGCGTGAACTCGACAGTCGACTACTGTGGACTTCCACCGAAAACAGGAAGTAAATACAGGTCTGTGCGCTTGTTGAATTAACATCATTTTTATGAATATCTTTCACATCTCCTGCAGTCAGATCCACCGTGTTCACTCTGAAGGACTCATCTAACATGGCTGGACACTTGTAATGACACATCAAGGATGTTAAGAGGATAAAAGCAGGTTTATAACGTGCCCCATTCAAGTCAACAGAGTGCACATTTTAAAAAGAGGATAACTGTGTAGGCAACACTGATTTGTGTCGTTGTTCTCTGTATTGACAGCACTCCAAATTTACGAAAAATTGAGCTCAATGTTAAAATTGACCGGAGTTCTCCTTTAACTAGTGTTAGCTTCACAAATAGGCAGTAGATATCAGACTGATTTCTTGCCACTGTATTAACACGGCCTAATTTCTTTTTAAACTCCCTCTAGGTCAATATTGAAATGTGAAAATGTCCCCCTGATATATTTTGTTGAACTGGAAACAGAAAGTTCAGTGCAGTGGTGACAGCGAGCCTGTGTTTCCAGCGTGAGTGTGCACCAGTACACCAGTACAGGGCTGAGAAAGGCAGGTTGGTGGAAGTTAAACCAAAACATAATAATATAAATGACATACAGGCTTTTGGCTTCCCATGGATCTTAATTCCTCAATTATTGATAGTTTAGCTTGACTTTTTTAATATATATATATATAATTGTTTTACATTCCACTCTCATCAAATATGAATGCCTTATTCAATGTATAAAATTTGTAGTGGCCACAAATATTGCAAATGTGATGTAAAAACACCAATATAAGTGATGGGAATAATTGAGGGTCAGTGTTTATTTCCGTAAGTTTATTTTTTGGCAAGAGGGCTTAAAATTAAGGGTAGATTTTTTTTTTTTGGGGGGGGGGATATTATTATTTTCTTTCCATTGAAATGTTATTTTGCACCAGTGGAAGGTCTGACAGCGTATTGGAAGTGTTTGTGAAAATGCTAGTCTGTTTATTTATCAGTCAGTGGGAGAAGTGAACAATTATTTGAATGTAGAAATGCGTATGAAATGATAATCTCTCAATTTATTGTTCAAATTTTTTTTAAATCATGAATTTATGACAGGAAATTGAATTTTCTTGTTGGTTCCCAATAGCTAATGTATGTATTTTATAGTTACATTTGGAAAATTGGAAACTTATTTCCCCTCGCGTTCATTAGCATAAACACAATCTTTATTGACACCAGGAAAGTGTCTTATTCTGGCTGCATGTAACTCACACGTTCACAACCAATTTGATCAAATAATAAAGGTTTTACAGATAAATAGACATTTTAGTATTATAGCTCCTAAAAAAGATTGTAGCCTCAGATTTGGTGCTGTGACTGAAGCGCACAGATGATGGGACATGTCTCTCACACAGAAACTCACCGGCCAGGAAAGGGTGAATTGCCTAGTAAACAGTATCTGCCACTTTTGTTTACAAGAAAACTGTCAATGTAAATGGAAAATATATATTATTTGTATTTAAATAATTTCAAATAAAATAACTTTTTAAATGATTTTCTTTTTGATTACACATGATTGAACACTGCATCATTCTTTGATAAATAATACATGGTTTTATAGACTGAGCTTTATTTGTCTGAAGGTATGAGGCCCTTTGGAGATTTCTTTTCTTCTTAATTTCCCATGACATTTGCATAAACCACTTTTGAACAAATATTTGTTAAATATTATAGAAAAGACAAAGTGCTACAAAAGAGGTTGGTGAGCTGAGATTGGTCTGTGAAGTCTATACATCCCGTTTATATACACACAGTTTCTGCCACTTCTATATGAGGCTCATATAATGGGTTTGGCTACACACACTCTCAAATAAGCCATTTGGACTTTGAATTTGATTATTTGAGTTAAACGAGAAACAAATGCAAAAACGTCTAGATTTTGTTGAATGTTAAAAGCAGCAATCACAATTTAGCCAACAATGTATTGTTGTTGTTTTTAATACTGAGAGTATATTCCTAAATATTTTATAGCCCGCTCATCGACATTTAACGCCTTTCTATATATATTTGCCGTTATAAGGAATTTAATGTATTAAATAATCAAATGTGCAGCTTAAAAGTCTTCACGCGCTGACACGTCAACATGTTATTATTATTTAGGCCTATTAAAAAAACTAATGTGGACAATATTCGCTCTATATACAATATCTATAGCTATTCGCGCCATGCTTTAGATAAAAACGGGTTTCCGTGCTAATATTGGCTCTGTGAGAAGCTCATATTTGCTGTATTTTCCTCATTTTGACCTCGTAACACTGACTGATGCTCTAGCTGTATTTCTGCAGTGCTAAACTAACATCAGTGCCATGACCTTGAGAGGCTTCCCGAACAGGTTGCGATACATATTCAACACCCCAAATCCCATATTATTATTTTCTCTCCTCCCCCTGAAGGCTAAATGACCACAAAGAACATTGAAATACATTTTCAAAAAAATTAATTAAATAAATAAATAAAGACGAATAGGCTAATCAACTCAATGCACGAAACAACACAAATTAAACGCATTTTTTTATTATTCTGTGCAATAAAAAAATAAAAAAAGATTATCTCAACAACAAATCATTTGAGTTCTTAATTTTTTTACTATTAATTGTGCATGTTCAGCTGAATGCGGGCAGAATTAAGGGGTTGTATAGACGACTGTTGGTGAATTGAGCTTACTGTAATTTAAAATAAAATTTGCAGTGAAAAGAGCTATGTTGTTGTAGGCTATGTAGGCCTAATTATTTTATTTTTAATCCGAAACTGATAAATTTAATTAAAGTGAGCTTGTGCAGTGGGGTTTTAGGACAGTTGATGCAATAGCTACATTTTAAGACAATTACACCGATTCTCCTGTATTTTCTTCCATGAGTCAGTTGACAAGATAAAAACAACAGTTAAAAAATCTAAAGTCGATAAACGTGGAACACTGCTTTATTACCGGATCGGAAACACTGTTTAAAATAGCTCACAATCCTCCACGGAATTTCACAAAGCTTCATGTGGGTTCAAGTGGGTTTGTTCCAAAACACACGAGTGATTTCCAGCTCTCTCTCTCACACACACACACACACACACACACACACACACACACACACACACACACACACACACGCGCGCAGTTTTTTATGCAATAGATTTTGGGATACAGTCGGATATCCTGGCTGGGTGTTTCTACATGGTTTTGCATACCTAGGCGAAATAAATAAACGTTTCGCCACACGCCCCCGTGCCTGGCCGTTTAATGAGGTCCCCGGGGTGCGGGTCAGCTCGGCGCCGTGTCTGCGTGCAGCGGAACCGGCTGTTCGGTGTTTAGCTCCCGGAGCCCGGCCGCGGTCCTCGCGCGAACTCACTCCTGCACCGGCGGCGCGCGGAGAAATCGAGCCCGCAGTCCAGCTGCTGCTGTCGGGCACAGAGTCCTGCACGACTCGGACAGACGGACGACAGCCCGAGCGACCAGCAGAGGTAAATCATTCGGCATTCGCTGCTTTCCCGAGTGGATGTTTGCTGTTGTCGGCGTCATTCGAGACGCCAAGTTCGTGCAAATATGAAATGGTCACTGCGATACTGTCCGACTGGTGATTAATGGACATTATAGACGCTAATAATTGTGATAACTTACTGTTCATTACACTTCTGTCTGTTTATCTGAGTATCTTGAAATAAGATTGCACTTAATATTGATTTAACATTTCTTTTTAGGATAACTTATGACTTTTAACTATTATGTCTATTTGTATTGTTTTTACAATGCATTTATGATGTTAACTGTAGCACTTTGAGATTTGCTCCAAATGTAAAGTGCATTACAAATAAAATATATATTAGCCTATTATTATATCGCTGGGACAGATTATTTTAATGACGTCTTTGAATGTTTGCTACTTTGAATCTGCAGAAAAGCTAATTTATTTATTTCATTCTAATTATACTAAGAAATATTTATAAAATATGAAATTATATTTGATCTGAAGATCAGTTTTAATGACACCCTCAGGACAGAAAAGTCAAAGATGAGGTGTTTATCCTACACAGCAATGAGATTAAATGGAGAAGAATGCTTAAATCTCCTGCTTTTCAGATTTTCTGAAGAGAAAATGACTCCAGAAATATCACATGTGAGTTTCAGAAGAGATCTCGGCTCACAAGATACCAAACACTGTCTGCAATTAAAAGCCAGAGATTTTTATATGACCTCAAAGATTTCCCATCAAATTATCTGAGCCATGTATGAATCCACATTAGGAAATTTCTGAGGCGAAGTTGATACTTTACAACATTACAGCGATCGCCGTTATCTCCTGATTTATGAAAGAGGAACCTCTGGGTAATAAACATTTCCTCTGGCTACGGTTGTTTATGTGTCTTGCTCCACTGGGACAACTTGCCCCACCTGTGCTTGCTTCTGTTGTGCTGGCAATTTCCCTGAAGTACTGAAGGCCCTCAGCCTGATGGGGTTTGTGAATAAGAAAGATGAATATGGTTTGCCTATACTATTTTGCATTCAATAAACTACATTTTGCATGATTTTTTTTTTACTTTAATTACATGAAACGTTGTAGTCATGATTTCTAGCAGTCATCATTTTGGGATAATTATTAATCGCCCAGTAATGTTTTGAAATAAAAAAAAAAAGCAACTTCAGGGATTAAGCACGTCTGAAATGTCTCCTGTGGAAGGTCGCTTTCCCCCTTGACACACACACACACACACACACACACACACACGCACACAGGGGCGCCGTATAGGGGGGAAAAGTTAGGACGATTCCAAGGGCCCCTGACTGACAGGGGCCCCAACAAATACGTAAAAAGTAATTTAAATTTTTTATTATATTATACACTATATAAACCATCATCATTGAGTATATTTCAAATAATAATAAAATTAATGATGTCTTTGATTGTACTTATTTTGGCAATAACAGTTAAATATCCCCATTGACCAAAAAGTAAACATCCACCCCCCTGTATCTGCATGAAATGGTTTGGTCCTGCCTTAGCGCACTCATCAGTAGTCGCGTTTGTATTACAGATTTGCGCAGAACTTTGGCGATTTATTTTCTAAATATCGATACAAAACTATTGCGAAATGACGCCGTTTCGATTAACCGATGTTATGCGACTAAAACTTAATTTTCCTCCTGGAATAGTCATTTAAAAAATCGACATTATTATTATTAACGGAAGGAGACGTAGGCGTGTTATTCAAGCATTAATGGCAAGGAAAGACACTGTGAGCGGCAGATATGAGGAGTTTCTGGGTGTTTCTCCCTCAGTTCTGCTTCGAGGTCTTGATTGTGGCATTTCTTTGAGGTTTAGAATCCAGTATTCCTGTAATTCGTTAACAGATTGACACCCTTTCTTTTGTCTTTCCTCTCTCTATTTTCTCTCTTTCGTTTTTTTTGAAAACCAGATTTTCTTTTACTATGCAACTTTGTGGTTTCTGGTGTTTCTGGCAACTAAACACCGTCATCCGTGTTTCAATTACCCTTCAAATTGCGCATATTGAAATGAGGTGGTTTTTCAGGAAATTTTGAAAAAATAAATATTTCGCAAAACTGCAATGGAAACGTTTTTTGCGCATTTACACTCACATGATGTAGATGGTGCGGTGTGTTCGGACAGAGACGAGTTGTTTATTAAATTCATAAGACAAAAGAATTACAGGAATACTGGTGTATTTCAATTTATTTTTAGAAGCTCACACACACACACACAGACAGTTTTGTAGCACTATAATAACCATGATGTGGAAATTCCGTTTTACACGTCAACTTTATTTTGTTGTTGGCATATATGTGCAGTTAAGTTAAAAAATCTGATGTTTTTTATTCTTTTGAGATGATGATGTTCATATATTTTGATTAAAAAGTTAATATATATTTAGGTTTTTTTCATTTTTTTTTTTTAAAATCTGTCATTAATTTTACAATAAAAATACATTGAGACTGTAAAGGATTGCTTTAAGGACATTTTTATGGTGGCTTTTAATCTTGCATCAAATAATGAATTGCATACTGTATGCAGACTTGCATTTACAAATCACCAGCAGTAAATATTGTGCTAGTACTAGTATTGAACTACAAGAAGCAAGACAGTTGCAAGCATTTGATTAGAGTTATGTAAAGCATCTGATGGGACAGGTATGTTCTAGAGATCTGGTGACAACAGCTGTGCAGGGGGGGCCCAATGTTATTTTTTTGTCATGGGGCCCAAAATTCCTGGCGGCACCCCTGCACGCACACACACGCACACACACACACACGCACACACACACACACACACACACACACACACACACACACACACACTTAGACAATGCAGTGGTGTGTGTATTAACAGACCCTCAGGCACTGTGTCAGAGTGAATAAGTGGATACACACATTCTTTATTATTGAACCAAATAAGCCACTAGAGATGACTGTGTGAAAGTGTGTTTGGTTACAAGGTTATAAAAACACGCTGGCGTCACGGAGAACTTCAGGGTCACGCAGACACAGCCCTGTGTCCTCTACAGTTTACGGTTCATGTGAGGAAACACCACTGCATGATAGATAAATCATTTTGTGTTGACCTAGTGTTGAGGAATCAGAGATATCAGTGGATATAGAGCTCCCCTGTCTTGGTCTGGAACGGGTCCTGGAATAAGACTATTGTGGAGTAATTGGGCCCAAAAGTGGCTAATCTTCTTCTTTATATGTGTGTGTGTCAGAGACAGAGACACTACCTTTCCAAGTGCCGGCAATCTTCTGAAGGTGCTTCTTGAGAGTATAATTACAATTGAGATTGAGCTGAAATTTTAGAAGAACCTGAAGGTCATTTAGCCACAAACTCCCCTACACTCTACAAAATGCTGGGTTGTTTCAACCCAATTTTGGGTCAAATATGGACTGACCCAAATGTTGGGTTTAAAAATGTAATTAAAAAATTTAACCCAACGGCCGGGTTTGTCCATATTTGACCCAAAATTGGGTTGAAACAACCCAGCATTTTTTTTAGAGTGCACCACTGTTAGACGCTCCCCGTTTCTGAGTGCACTATTCCCCACAGTTCCTCTTTTATACGTGTCTTTCTTCTAAATCCGGCCTTCTGCCCCATGTCTCAACCTCCTGAGATATTCAGATATGTCTCCTATTCTGGAAACACATTAAAGCTGGAAGAAGTGAATATTTCTCAGTGAGAGTGTATTCCAGAATGAAATGCAGTCTTGTTGTTTTGATGACTCAGCAGAATATCACTGACAGTGGAGCTCCGCTGTCCTCGCGGTCGGACGGAAGGGTTTTGTCAGTTGTGTTGCGGGTCAATTTGACCCGTTTCGATTTTCTAGTTGTTGGAAATACAGTTTTTTTTTCTTGATATTTTGTGACTTTTTCTCATTTATCATCATGAACATGCATGCAAAGTTTCAACATGCTGATGTGTTTTGACATATACAAACAAACAGTCGTGCTGCTTAATATTTTTTGTGAAAAGTTTTTTTCAGGAATCTTTGATGAATAGAAAGTTCAAAAGAACCGCATTTATTTATTTTAATTGTCACGTTTGGTCAGCGCATCCTTGCTGACGAAAAGTATTCATTTCTTTAACCCACTGACCCCAAACTTTTAAACAATAGCGTATATCAACTGATCAGTGTATTATAATTCTATTCTGATATGTATTTTTCATGCTATTAGAATTATATTATTTTGTCTAAATAAAAAAATGAATAAATACTATATTTGAACTTAAGCATCACCACATGATAATTTACAGTATAAAAAAAATACATGTTCATTTTGAGATTTGATCAAGATTACATTTAACAGTGTTCATATTTAATAATTATTTAAAAATTAACATTAAGTGTGGATTAGATGATGGCAAAGGTAATCTAAATGTAGACATAAGGGAATTAAGCATAAAAATGAACTATTAAAAAAACTAATATCAGCCAATATTGTGTATCCCAACATGTAATCTCAACCGTGTGTGTGTGTGTGCGCGTTTGTGTGTGTTTGTGTTTGTGTGTGTGCGCGTTTGTGTGTGTGTGTGTGTGTGTGTGCGCGTTTGTGTGTGTGCGTTTGTGTGTGTGTGTGTGTGTGTGTGTGCGTGCGCGTTTGTGTGTGTGTGTGTGTGTGTGTGTGTGTGTGTGTGTTTGTACTGGGCACAAGTGAATTTTAATGTTTAAACTGAATGTGTGTGTCTGACTCTCGGTTGCTGCTAAAGTAATTTCTCAAGGGGAGGACTAAGCCTCTCTCAGTCTACAGAGCACAAGGGCAAATACGAATAAATATGATAAAATATGGATGAATGCTAATAAAGCACTGGCAAAGTGTGGCCCTCACTAAAAGGATTATGTGGAAGGGCAGACGTTATTCCAGGGGCAGCTGCCGGTCGAGCAAAGCTAACTTCTGCATCCAGATACTCATCCCGCTATAATGACTAAAAGGGATGAGGGTTCAGGTTTGATTTGTGTGTGTGTGGTAGTGAAAGCTAGCTCTCGTTTGCTCTGATGTGTTGTGCTGAAGACTGAGGAAGTATCACATGTAATCTGACTCTCAGGTGTTCTGACCGGGTCTCATTACTCTCATTAAACTGAACGTTCATTTGTAGTGATTCCTTCAGTTCAGCCGCTGATAAACTCACTCCATCACTGTTTATAACCCTTTACACTAGTGTTCCCTGGAGTTAGCTCACTAACAAAAACACATTGAATTGGTTGTTAAATTAAAATGAGGAATGGAGTGGCCAAAAAATTCAACCAATTGTAGGACTATTTTTCTGTGCACTCCATAAACTGTTTAACATCCAACTACTTCAAACACAATGCAGTGTAATACGCTATCAACGCCTGAATACCGCTCAAATTGAGCTTTTCCATTAAGATGCACACAAATGTTTCCCTTAGCAGAAAAATCTGGACAAATGAAAGTATGATTCAAACATTATGAGTTAGCTAAAGCGTAAATGAACCCAATACCCTTCGAGAATACATGTCGGAAAAGCCACCAAGCGTACTAACCAGTAAAATATGAGTTCATGGGTTCACAGTTTGACAGAGATGTGTCCTGAATGTGAACGCTTTACATGCTTAACTTTCCTCTTAAGACTGTAAAGAAACGGCTCAATACTCGAATTAGAAATGAAAGACAGGAAGAAGGAGAGGAAGGACTTTAACTCTTCTGTGTTGTGCTGAGAAGTCTTCTTCTCCTCCAGTCCAGTGTTTCCTAACAAGAGCTCCACTGTTCGGCACCGTGTCTAATGTGCATCTCATTTTTATTATGATTACTTTTCTTTCGGTCAGGAGAAGTCATTGCCTTTTTTTTTTTTTTACCCAAATTCAACATCTGATTTTTATGATGCACATTTTGTTTTGACGCTCAGAGGGATGGTTTGCTCGTGGTTATACGGACTGGAATCTGAGCACTGAAACTGAAAGTAGTTTTTTAAGAGAAAAGTCATTCGGCTGGTGACGCCTGAAGGGAATGTCCAAAAGATGCACTTCTGTCATGATTATGGGACCACATGTCCCCAGAGGGATGGTAATACCAGAATGTTTTTTACTTGTTTTGGTCCCATGAGAAAGTAAATCACACTAAGGGATGTTTTTTTTTTTGAAAATGTAAAAACACAGCAAGTTTTATGTAGGGTTGTGTTTAGCGGTCAGGGTTAGGGGATAGTCTAAAAAATGCTGGGATGTTTCAACCCAATTTTGGGTAAAATATGGACAAACCCAGCCATTAAATTAAATTTTTCAAGTACATTTTTAAACCAACGTTTGGGTTTGTCCATATTTGACCCAAAATTGGGTTGAAACATCCCAGCATTTTTGCAGTTTGTACAGTATGAAAATCAATATGTCTATGGAAGGTGCCCATAAAAGCATGGAAAGTGTGTGTGTGTGTGTGTGTGTGTGTGTGTGTGTGTGTGTGTGTGTGTGTGTGTGTGTGAGTGTGTGTGTGTGTGAGCGTGTGTGTGTGTGTGTGTGTGTGTGTGTGTGAGTGTGTGTGTGTGTGTATGTGAGTGTGTGTGTGTGTGTGATGTCCTGACCACTTTGGGTCATCTTCACTTTGAAGCTGTATTGCATCACGTCGGTGGAGGAACACATGCCGGTGGGTCAGAAGTCGCTGCCAAGATTTATTCCTCTGCCAAAAAAAGCACTTGGTCTGATATTTTGTATCGCACTGACGGATATGCCTGGGAACTCCTAACACGACGACTCCTCAATGCCCTGTCGATGAGAACCTCCCTTGCGCTCTAAAAGACACTTGTATGCTTGTGTGTGTAACTGTATTCTGGAGTATTAAAAGCTGAGCAAATGTGTTACCAAAGTCGAAGTGTGTCTCAGATATGGACGTTTGCTAGGCATTGTTCACATATACTCAGCCACTACTCAGCTCGTAGCGGTTGTTTCTCTTCACTGTGTTTCTGAAGCTTGATGTTGCCCAGAAGTTTCTCGGATCTCCTTGATGCAAACCCTTCTTCTGCTGTGTGCCTTTCCTTCTCCGGTTTACTCCCGATCAAAACTGAAGGAGCACAACACTACATTCCTACCAAAGGCACTTCTTAAAGTCCGCGTGAACCGGAAGTTGCAAACGACTTTTCTCAAGTGTTGTGACGCCGAGTGAAAGGGAATATTGAGGGTTTTACTCCAGCGC
>JARPMJ010001649.1:35000-40000 GCA_033366665.1 Phoxinus dragarum | reverse complement strand
GCAGGATCCAGCAGAACGTCGGCTGCTGTGGAGCTTCCGATGGCGAGACTAGAGCAGAGCTGGCAACCCGGATGCCGAAACACTACTGACTTCGTGATTGGTCGATAGGGGGGGGGGCGGCGCTTCAGGCCAAAACACAACATGACAACATCAACATCAGTGAGCGCTGCAACTTCACTTTTAAATGACAATATCCTGGCCGGACTACTGTGGGTCCGTGATATAAGTATTTGAAATGAACATGATTTCTTAATGTCTACTGACATATCAGGGATATTTTATGATTAATTTAAATACATTCTTACATACGGTTCCTTTAATTTCTGGCCGTTCATGTACGGTACACGACAACGGCATTTTGAGGGCCTGAAAATGCAAAGTTTGGAAAATGGGATTCAAAGTGCAGGTTTTTGAAACGCTACATTTATCATCTCTGTGTAAACAAAAAAAAGTAACTTTGTGACAACGGTGGCGTCATGCGCATGCATCAGGTGTGCGTAGTGTTTCTTTACACAGTGCATTGCCAAGGACTGGGACTGCTGTCACTTTAAGAGCGCATACACTCACAGCTTACACTGACACACATCCCTTCTTTCTTTCTTTCTTTCTTTCTTTCTTTCTTTCTTTCTTTCTTTCTTTCTTTCTTTCTTTCTTTCTTTCTCTCGCTGTTATCTTTGCATTAGCAAGTGTTGTTGTCATAGCAACCCACAGGTTATTGATCTTGCTGATGACCCATTTGGTTTTGTGTACATCTATTGTAGTCTGAACTTTTGCTGCTGTTTCTGTGTTGACGGGTTCATCTGTGTCGTGTTCAAAGCATGCGGCTTGCAAAGGGCTTGTTAAAAAAAATAAAAAATAAAAATAATAATATATATATATATATAATATAATATAGATTTTTTTTTTTTGTACTGTGTTTGTTCCATCTTCTATTTATTTACTTATTTTATTTTTTGCATTTGACAGACACATCATATAATCTTCTAAATTCATCTTCTTATAATTATGGTTATTTTTTTTACATTTTCATTTCACTGAGTATTTATGACATGGTGATGCTAAACTTTAATACATTTGTTCCAGTTCAGTTTGTTACTGTGTATTAGCACGTGTGTGTGTGTGTGTGTGTGTGTGTGTGTGTGTGTGTGGTGGAACTTGAAAGACAATTGGCTTGACCTTCTGTTGACCTGGAAGCAGTTTATCACATGCAAGTATCCAAGTGGGAGGTCAAGGACAGGTCTAAACCAGTTTGATAGACGGCGTGTGAAGAAGTCCCAGTTGTGTGTTTGCTGTGTGTGTGTTTGTGTGATGGAAACAAGTAGTTTCGTAGCGCTTGTAGACTTATGCAGAAGTGCTGAGATAGAACGGGCCAACACGTAATTTATTGCCTCACTGCCCAATGGTTTAACCTTTTCCTATAAAGACTTTTCCTGAATCTTATTGCAGTGTCCAGCTTACAGCGAGCCTAATCTCGGCCTGTGTGTTTAACAGCACTCTCCTGCACAAGTCAGCAGATACGTGACTACGCTGTCTGTACACTCGCCAGCATGTGATAGTGTGTGTGTGTGTGTGTGTGTGTGTGGTACATGAGCCAGACCCCCCCCTCTCCGACTCAGGGAGTGCTACACATTCCCAGCGTTCTTCTGAAGGGGGTCGGAGAGGAAGGAGAAGCTTCGGTCAGCTCAGTGCAGACTCCGCAGTGTTCAGATTATCCTGTAGTTCTGATCATAACTCCTTCAGTTATCAGTTATGGGGCTTTATGGGGAAATCCTCTGCTGGGGTCTGTCTGGTCAGATGCATGGTTAATGAAGCACCTTTTCAATGACCTATTGACACTGACCGACAGCCCACTGACGAGTGAAGGTTACGGCAATATAAACTGATGATGATAACCGTTCTCAGAAGCGCTGAGAGCTCAGTGTGTGCTGCTGCTGGTCAGTGTGTGTGTTTGTGAGTCAAAATGGGTTTTCTGACGTGTTGTTTTTCATTTGCTCTTTTTCTAGCAGTGTATATTCTGCTGTTTGTGTTTTTTTACACACTTTGTGATTAATTGTTATAGTAATCTAATTAAAAAATGCAACTTGGTCTTGATTCGTAATAAAGTAGCTGAAGTTTAGTAAGAGAGGTTATATAAAGTCCTCCACGCTGCCATTAACAGGTTATAAGGGTGTTTAAAACTATGGAGATTGAAGTCCTTTGTATAAGATTATTAATTAACCTGACGGGACTATAGAACATTCAAGAGCTGGAGATTAATATACATGCTCATCAAGCCTGCATTTATTTGATTGAAAATACAGAAAAATATTAAAAATTAATAATAACATTATTACAGGTTAAAATAATGGTTTTCTATTTATAATATAATTTATTTCTGTGATGCAAAGCTGCATTTTCATCATCATTACTCCAGTCGTCACATGATCCTTCAGAAATCATAATATGCTGATTTGATACTCCGTTATTATCATTATTATTAGTTACAAATTGTAATGTTTCCAAACTTTCGACCGGTATTGTATTTTTGTTTGTTTATTGTTTTTTTTTACCACTAAAATGCAAACAATTATTTTGCATCATGAGTTCATAACTGTCAGTAAATAATATAAAGCCACCATATTTAAGCTATTAAAAAATATCAATGTAATAATAATAATAATAACAAGAGAGTTTTAAATAAAAGATTAAGTTAGCCTGTACAAAATTTAATTTCACACATATATTGTAATTTTTTTTTTTTACATATTGCTTTGTTAAATATGATCAAATGTTCTCAATTAAAAGCTAACTTATGCTTTTTACCTTTTTAACAGTATTTAGATTACAGTTGCATATGTTTGTGTTCTCTTTTAAAATATAATATACTACATATAAGGTAATATACAGTTAACCAATTAAATAGTACTGACACTTTTTACATTTTCAATCTATTAAACTACAGGTTTTGCTGTCATTATGTCTGCAGAATTGTTTATATTATTTAAGCATAGAGAAAAAAACAACCTATGTCAAATTATGTGAGAATGCATATATATTTTTTGAAGGGTTTTAAATGTTATATTATTGTCTCAATACTTCCATTTTTTTTTAGTTTAGCTTGTAGATTTAAACCTACAGTGCAAATTCAGTTTTACACATTTAAAATTATCCCAAATATTAAACTACTGTAAATATTTTTTGTGTGTGTTTTTTTTGTCGCCAGCTCTTTAAAATAATGTAGTTATTAATTAATTATGTATTATATTAATTAGTAGCCTACGTGTGTAATAAATCGTAATATTTGTATTTTTTGTAAGCTGGTTACATCATTATTAATAATATTTTTTTAAATCAGCTAACCAAATGAAGTCCATTAGCTCTTGGCAGTGTCCGGGCATTGCGTCTCGGGAGTCTGGCGGCTGGTGGACATTATTCCGCAGCTCCGCATCATCAGCACATCACTGTGGCAAAGGGAGGATGTTAGGCGCCCAGTTGCCATGACGACAGAAAGGGGACGAGGTAGCGACTGCGGAGCGCGCGGTGGTATCGAGAGCGCGCGGGGGCTTCGGAAGCGGCCGGTGTGTCTGTGGAAGCGCGCTCGATCCGCTGTTCTTGACATCGCTGATAACGCATCCGCTCCAGAGCCGAGTGGTCGGTGAGTGTTCATACATTAAAAACTGCGTTTGCGTGTCGCTGATTCCGCGGCGAGATTAGGAGATAGGGAAGGAAGACCTCGAGCAATGCAACACGGCTCGTAAACATGAACACGCGCATGAGGAACGCTGCTCTATTTTTGACGCTCTATTTTTAATGGCGCGCGCGCTCTCGCTGCTTTCTGAACGGGTTTGCTGTGCACCGGTTCATGCATTCATCGGAATTAGAATGGATTTATGCAGCTGTAGGAAACCACCGTGCTCGAGAACTAGATTAATGTAATTACGCATGGCCTGGCTGATGCATGGGGAGAGAGAGAGAGAGAGAGAGAGAGAGAGAGAGAGAGAGAGAGAGAGAGAGAGAGAGAGAGAGAGAGATAGAGAGCAGGTGAGCGGAAATAATCTGATGTCTAGAAAGTGCCTAGGAAAATAACTTGGAATCAGGGTCATCTCTATTTATCTTGTAGACAAATAATAGTTATTAAAATGACCCATTTCTTTGCATTTCGGCATAATATGTCACATGACATGTTATGCTTTGGGTTAATAACTTTTTGTATGTATTCATTATTGGTCATTTAGATTTATGAATATTCATCTGGAAATATACATGTCTCTCTTATTATATCTGCTTTAACAGCCGAGCTTCAAACTGTCTATTGTCTGCACACCACAGCGAATGCACTTCACATCGCAAAGCACATTAGTGCATCCCTTTAAAAAACTGCATGTGTGTATTCACTTACAGAAGATTATAATGTAACATGATGGATGTAAAATTAACAATAATGAATCAACCTGATTTTATTATCATTATTTTATTTGAAGTTATGAGATAAAATGTGTCTTATTGTTCCAGGAAATCATAATTAATTTCACCTCTAAAGGTCCAGGTTCCACAGAGTTCCAGGGAATACTTAGTTAAAAAGGAGGGATGAGAGCCGGGGAAGCCGTCTGTCGGGGCCGATCCGAGGCCGGCGCCACAGCTGGAGGGGGAGGGGACGAGGGAACGAGGGCTGGGGGAGGGGGAGAGCGAGGGGGAGAGAGAGAGAGAGGGAGAGAGAGAGAGAGAGAGAGAGAGAGAGAGAGAGAGAGAGAGAGAGAGAGATGGAAGAGCAGAGGATAGTGAAGATGCTTTATGTGCTCAGTGTCTGTGTCTCTGCACAGTGTAAGCTCCTCACAGCTTTTGTTCTTCACATATTTCCAGTGCAGTTTGTTGAGAATTTCATATTTGAGTATGTTTTACCGCTATTTATCCAATGCCTATTAATGTTCCTTTGTGTAATTATGGTCAGAACATGTTTTTTTATTTTTATTATTATTATTATTATTTTTTATACTAGTGATAAGAACAGCAGCTTTGCAGTT
>JARPMJ010001649.1:5000-30000 GCA_033366665.1 Phoxinus dragarum | reverse complement strand
CTCCAAGTAGCTGACTCGCTCTCAGTATTTAGTCCGATATGGGGAAATGATCTCTTCCCCCCAGGAGGGGGTGAGGGGGGGTTTAAAATTTGGGCTGAGCAGGGGTTACAAAAAATAGGAGATCTTTATAGTCCTGACGATACACATCTGATGTCTTTTGACGAAATTGTAGTCAAGCACAACATACCTCGCAGCCAGTTTTTCAGATATTTACAACTGAGAGATTTTATCAGAACTCAACAAAATCAGTCCCCTGTCCATTCCTAGCCTATCAAAGTTCGAAGAAATGATGGTGAGGGACTGTCAGGGAGGGGGAGTGATTTCCAAAATATATAATAAACTGGTAGGTGAATCCTCAGAATCCTCAGTACATAAACTTGAGTCCTGGAGAGAGGACCTACAGGAGAATATCTCCATTGAGGAGTGGGAAAGGGCGTGTATCAAGGCACAAAGACAAACTGTGAACTCACGTTTAAAACTTTTGCAGTACAACTGGTTAATGCGTTCTTATATGACCCCAGTTAAACTTAACAAATTTAATAACGACATACCGGATGTTTGCATAAAATGTGACCAGGAGAAGGGCACGATCTTCCATTGTTTGTGGCAATGTTCTCAAATAAAAGAATTTTGGGGAGAAGTGAAACAGTGTATTGAGGAAATTTTAGAGATAAAAATACATTTAGAACCCAAAATGTTTCTATTGGGTATCTATCCAGCTAACTGTAACATAAGAAAGAAGCATACAATATTTTTAGATATAGGTTTGTTGCTGGCCAAAAGAGTTATTGCTACTGCCTGGAAAGAGGTGGCTAGACCAAGGATAGGTAGATGGCTTTCTGAAATAATAGCAACTCTGCCCTTAGAAAAGATCACGTATGCAATCAGAGGAAAGCTACCACTTTTTGATAGCATTTGGGGGCCCCTTTAGTAACTTTCTTGCTAATAAAGACTTATCTCGTTTGGTGGAGATGTCTGGGGATGATCCATAAGAAACCTGCAGTTCACTTGGAAAATGTTTATTAATTCATGTGTAGTGCACACTAGTGAGAACTGTGCATGGTAGGTTTTGTACTTATTCTCTCCATTAAATAATTTTTTTATATATATTTCTTTTTTATTTAGTTTATTATTTATTTATATATATTTTTATGTAGTACTTGTTTTACTATTTTATTGTACATTTATGTTTCCTTTTGTTTTTTTTGTTTTTTTTAGTTTCTTATTTGTATTAGTTATTTATGTTATGATGTCATGTTTTGGATAGTCTGATGGACAAAGTTCTGTGGGTTGTGGGGCAAGAGTTTTTTGAGTTTATGTAATGTTATTATGTTTGAAAATAAAGATATTGTTGGAAAAAAAAAAAACAACTACAAACTATGGCCACTGCATCCTCTTCGTCCGCCAGGATTGTTTACTCTGAAGTCACGTTTGATCTCGAGGGATTTTGCGAGATTTCCCGTCTGACCTGGGAATGCTCGGGAGTCAAATCGGTTCATGTGTGATGTGTTGATTTTGCCGTGTGGTTGCGCACCACACACTGTACGACCAGAACCATTAGACCGTGATTTTGTATGTGTGGGGTCCTTAGGTTTGGAAAATCGGCCGACAATTTTAAAATCGTCCCATGTGAACCAGGCTTAATATGCTGATGGTGTGTGTGTGCCGCCAGACCAGCGCAGACCCGCCGAGGCACGGACTGTGCCAGACCCTGAAGTTGCCTGAAGACGCCTGGAGCTAAAATTCGGCCCTGGACAAATCCAGCCCGTCTGGTTCCCCCGTGAATGTTTCGCTGAATAAATACAATAAAATAAAACAGTACAGAAACAAAAAATAATAGATATGATAGATTTATTATACAATACAGTTAGCAAACGTAAAGGTGACATACACTGTAAAAAAAAATGTTGGTTTAACTTAAAGGATTAGTTCACTTTAAAAAAACTGTTGCTGATAGTTTACTCACCCCGATGTCATCAAGATGTCCATGTCTTTCTTTCTTCAGTGGAAAAGAAATGAAGGTTTTTAATGAACACATTTCTCCATATAATGGACGTCAATGGGCCCCAAACGGGTCAAGGTCCAGATGACAGTGTCAGCGCCGCTTCAACGGGCTTTAAACGACACCAGACGATGAATACGGGTCTTATCTAGCGAAACCATCGTCATTTCACAAATAAATAAAAAAGTTTACGTTTTATAAGCACAAGCGCTCGCCTTGCTCTGTTCTGTGATGACGTCACGTAATACGCAATTACGTTGAACTACGTAATTACTAGACTACTCTAAACTCTGCATTTTACAACGCTATAACTGCCTACATGCGGCTGTGTACACCGGCACGCGCACGCCCAGTGTTGGTGAGTGGTCACGTGATCCGCGTCTTCAGTCGTTTTAATGTGGACGGAGATCAATTCTAATACGCAGCAAAAACGCTGGTGTGGACGGAGATCGTATTCGCTTTAATTCTCTGTTTCTAAACTAAAACGCAGTAGTGTGGATGAGTCCTTAGTAACACTACAATACCAAACGTAAACAAGTTCTTAGAAACAGAAATAGATGCAGCACGGTCTCGTTTTGTTTAGCTAGAAAAACTTGTCAGTGTGTGATGATATTTCTGGTGTTTCCACAATGAGGGTCTGTCCGGCTCTGATTAAGATCGTTGATCCTTTGCCAGTGCCACTTGTTGTCGGCTCAGAAGGAACACACACTGACCGTCAGGGAACACATGCTATAGGATCATTCGCAGCGATTGAACGAACATTTAATGGTTCCACGCTTTCCACAGACGACATATATTTATAAATACATTAGACCGCTTAACAGAGTGATTGCTATCAGGATATAAAAGACTTTCAACCAGCATAACAAAAACTGTTTCTGCAGATAATCACCAATGGCGCCTTTAATAGTGCATTTTTGTCAAAGAAATGCGCTTGACAGTAAAGCATTGATTTTGAGCTGGGATGCAGTCGAGTCTATTTACTGCTATTAAATTCTGTCATCATTTGGTCCTCGTAAAAGTCGCTTAGATCTTTATTCATGTCATCCGAACCAACACATCGATTATGAGAACTGATTGTTTGCTTAATAAGTGCGTTAGGAGATGATCAGCGGGATTCACGTGTGACTGATCATAATGTTTTGGCTCATCGGTGTGTATCAGATATTGATTGTTATTGTAATTTTTGTTTACTTTATTGTAGTTGTAGTCGTAATAAAGCATAATATAAAAATGACATAGCATAAATATATATTTTATAAATATCTTTATATTAAATAATATATATATTTTTGCAGCTGAAGTCTCGCTTGATGACGCCGCTGGCTATCTCTCCTCCCAGCAGCACGCCGGAGCCAGACATGAGCTCAATCCCCCAGGACGCCGCTACTGTCCCGCACTCAGCCACCCCGCAGGTCCTCACAGGTAACACACACACACACACACACACACACGCACGCACGCACGCACGCACACACACACACACACGCATGCACAGACATGAGCTCAATCCCCCAGGACGCCGCTACTGTCCCGCACTCAGCCACCCCGCAGGTCCTCACAGGTAACACACACACACACACACACACACACGCACGCACGCACGCACGCACGCACACACACACACACACACACACACACACACACACGCATGCACAGACATGAGCTCAATCCCCCAGGACGCCGCTACTGTCCCGCACTCAGCCACCCCGCAGGTCCTCACAGGTAACAAACACACACACACACACACACACACACACGCACACACACACACACGCACACACACACCAGTTTCAGTATCTGCAGTCCCAGAAACTAGTAACCAGGTCTAACTATTAAGGGAATAATAAAATGTGAGCATTAGAGGAATCACTGTCCTCAGAGGACTCACATTATGACTCTCCGCCGTCTTATTCTTTTTTTTAGTGGCCAGTAGGGACTGTACCTCTACACATTTATATCGGAATTATGATAACTGTTATGTTTTTATCAAATTTATGTTATGGGATTATGTGTCTCAGGGGTGAGAGAAGACCGCCAACACTGTCTTTATAACAAGACCAGATATTTTTCCTTATCTGTTATTTAAAGTGATAGTTATTAGTAACTTATCTGTTATTTAAAGTAACAGATATACATTTATATAAATGTATATACATGTATATACCAAACCTATATACATTTGTTTCTTCTGCTGAACACAAAAGAAGATATTTTGAAGAATATGGTTAACCAAACTTAACCATTTTAAGGTGGCAAACTTTATTTTTTTAAAGTTTTTGAAAGAAGCTTATTAGATTCAAAACAATACAGTAATATTGTGAAATATTATTACAATTTAAAATAATTGTTTTTTATTATTTAAACATAAATAATATTACGTTTTATTATTAAACGTATTTTAAAAATGCGATTTATCCCTGTGATGGCAGAGCTTAAAGGAATAGTTCACCCAAAAATGAATATTCGCCCGTGATTTACTCACCCTGAAGTCTTCAAGTGTATATGACATTCTTCTTTCAGACGAGTTATATTAAAAATTGTCCTTATAACGGGAGTGATTATAATATGCTCTAATATGCTGATTTAGTGCTCAAGAAACATTTCTAATCAGTATTAATGTTGAAAACAGCAGGTTCATATTTTTGTAAAAAAAAAAATTCAGGATACTTTAATGAATCGAAATTTATTTGGAATAGAAATGCAAGTTCAAATCAAGCATGCAAACATTGTTGTGTCATTTGTGATGAGACTTACAGTTTTTTTCAATTGCTTACACACAAAATTAAAAATTTGGCTCATTGTGTCAAAACTCAACACACAAGATTTCTTGACACAGCACTTGGAGATCAACATCTAACTGCCAATGCAAAATAACATTCTGCAATCAAAACGTAACACTTTAACTTGAAAAGGCCCTCTTCGGATCGATAGGAAACACACACACATGCAATATAAACAGTCAAAGCAAACACAACACACAGGTCAACTGTACTCAAGACACTGCCTACATTTGTAGTCTGTAAACCGTGTTTTATTTCCACAACCAAAACTCAGTGTACAGGTGCAGAACTACTATAAGTATTGAACATCTGGTGTAGGTGTTTCTATTGCAGGTCCATGTCAGGGATCTCGTCGTCGATTGGGGTCGGGCCACAGCACCTCGTCCACATCACAGGCAATGTCTTCCCTTGCCAGGCAACGGGGAAAATATCTCCGTGTGTGGCGTATCCACCCATGGATCGACCCCACCTCGATGTCCCCACATGCCTCCTCCATCGCTCGCAGGAGCGGCACGCGTACATGTGGTAGGCGGTCAAAGACCTTCCACCGCCATGCCGAAAAGAATTCCTCGATCGGATTTAGGAATGGGGAATAAGGGGGCAGGTGCAACACCATGAAATGGTCGTGGTTGGCAAACCAGTCCCGGACCAGAGCAGCCCGGTGGAAACTGACATTATCCCAGATGACAACAAACATGGGCTGCCCTGGTCTGTCCTGTGTGACCACATCATGTAGTGCATCGAGAAATGCCAGTAGGTGTGCAGTGTTGTAGGGTCCTAGGGTGGCATGGTGATGGAGGACCCCTTGACCACTAATGGCGGCACACATGGTGATGTTGCCTCCGTGCTGCCCGGGGATGTTCACGATGGCCCTTTGGCCGATGATGTTCCGGCCCCGACGTCTGGTTTTTGCCAGATTGAACCCAGCTTCATCTATGTAGATGTACTCATGTTGCTGCGCTGCCGCATCCAAGGCCAGGACAGTCTAAAAGAACATGCATATACCAAAATATCACTATTGTGTTCCTGAATACAGCGGTACTGCCTCTACAATGTCGCACAATGACTGTGGATTGGGTTGGACACATTCGGATATATTGCAAAAAATCTTGTCTTAAAAATCTTGTTCTATTGGCAAAAAAGTCAAATTTATCTTGTTTTCGGGTAAAACAATCTAGATGGTTAGCTTATTTTACATAAAAACAAGATAAATGTGACCTTTTTGCCAATGGAACAAGATTTTTAAGTTTTTTTTTTTTTTTTGCAGAAGGGGGGCGACTGCAAGGTATATATCCATGTAAACACACATCTGTCATTGTAGTGGTACTGTGGCACTCACCTGCACATAGTCATAGCGAAGGTTCTTGACTGCAACACTGTTCCTCTCAAATGGAACCTTGTAAAGTTGTTTCATGCTGACGTGGTGTTCCCGCAGGACCCGGGCGAGTATCGTCGTACTGACACTGTGCACATTGTGGAAAATTGCCTAGTCTTCGAGGATGCGCTCACGCAATTGGCGCAGGGTGATGGTGTTGTTTGCCACCACAAGGTTGACAACGGCCAGTTCCTGGGCATGGGTGAACACTCGTTGCCTCCCTCCCACGGCAGGTCGCCTGGCAGTTCTGCAAACAATGCATGATTAGTGTCGATGGATAGGTTCTGTTCCCCATCCCGTACTGTCATACTGTACGTGGTGAAATACTGTATAACCAGATTCAGCCAGAACGCTGATGCACAGCAAATTTGAAAACGCAAATTTAACACTCTCAGAGTTACAGTCAAATTAACACTCCCCCAGGGTTTATATGTAAACCACTGTAAAAGTGTTAAATTACTGTAACACTGGAAAATCTACATTAACACTAGACAATTTGCTGTGTGGGTACTGTGCAGTCCTTTGGCGTTAATTCAGGACATACCTGTTTTCTTGTCGGTATGTCCGAATGATGCTGGCTACCGTGAAGCGGCTGAGGTTGGGCCGGACCCTCTGCCCGGCCTCCCTTATAGTCAGGCCATGGTTGATGACATGGTCCACCACAGTGGCCCTGATGTAGTCAGTGATAGTTGTGCGTCTGCCTGGTTCCCGTTCAGGTTGGTGCCATTCTCCTCTCCCTCTTCCCACGTCTCTTCCTCGATCTCCTCTCCCTCTTCCCCCATCTCGTTCTCCTCTCCCTCTTCCTCCATCTCTTCCTCGATCTCCTCTCCCTCTTCCCCCATCTCGTTCTCCTCTCCCTCTTCCTCCATCTCTTCCTCGATATCCTCTCCCTCTTCCCCCATCTCGTTCTCCTCTCCCTCTTCCTCCATCTCTTCCTCGATCTCCTCTCCCTCTTCCCCCATCTCGTTCTCCTCTCTCTCTTCCTCCATCTCTTCCTCGATCTCCTCTCCCTCTTCCCCCATCTCGTTCTCCTCTCCCTCTTCCTCCATCTCTTCCTCGATCTCCTCTCCCTCTTCCCCCATCTCGTTCTCCTCTCTCTCTTCCTCCATCTCTTCCTCGATATCCTCTCCCTCTTCCCCCATCTCGTTCTCCTCTCCCTCTTCCTCCATCTCTTCCTCGATCTCCTCTCCCTCTTCCCCCATCTCGTTCTCCTCTCCCTCTTCCTCCATCTCTTCCTCGATCTCCTCTCCCTCTTCCCCCATCTCGTTGTCCTCTCCCTCTTCCCCCATCTCTTCCTCGTCTTCTCCTTCCCCTTGGTCCTTCGGCCTCCATATTCGCAATTGTATCACGACAGGTGCGCATACCTGAGTTCTATTTATAGTGCTACAGCTGTGACTGATTGGTGTTCAATTACCGGTTAAGTGTTTTACTGTGTGTGCGGGGGTGTTGCTATTGTCGCATGTGTTTTTATTATTGAATGGATGTGCTGTATGCAAAGTGTTTCCTCATTTTCCAACGTGTGTAACATACAACACTCTGTGTGTAGTGTTTTGCACCGTGTGTTGCACAATTGTTTGCAGTGCAATGCCTACAATGTGTTTATTCATTTGGTGCCTGTGTGTAAGACATGCATGCAAACGGTGCGGTTTTGACGCTTTGATCTGGGCATTCACTTTTTGTGTTTTAGCAATTGGGAAAAACTGTAAATAATAGATCTGTCAATCATTAACTCGGTATGTGTGGATGTAGCCGGTACAGATTTCATACCTCATCTCTGGGGTCAGGACCCTTCAGCCCATCCGATTCGGCAATAACATCCACGACTAGAAGGAAAGGGAACCGAGAGCAAAGAGTATTACATCTCTGATTTCAAAGGTTAATAGGTGTGAAGGGACATTATTGAGGAGCCGGACCGCTCCAGCCCGAGACACATTATCATCCAATTTATCTCGTCATTACAATGAGGGATCAGCTCTGTTCTGCTATTGCCTTTTTAATGGAATAAAAAAAACATACTATTTTAAAATATGAGCTTAGAATGAGTTCACATCACAACTGTAGCATGAGTAATTTTCAGTTCTGCCATTCAAAATGAATGAAGACTGCATGTCAATGCTCCAGGTCTGCTTTAAACACGGCGTGTGGCTGAAGTCGTCTCGAGTCTCCAGTTCTCCGTGTGCTGTGGGAGCAGTGGCTGAACCAGAGGCGTGTGTTGCCCAGGCTTCTAGACTTTAATTCTTCTTGCATTGGAGAAGTCATGCTCTCTTTTGGTCCCTCTCCTATATTTCAACAACCATGTTCATTTAGTTCAGATTCATGTCTTCGCAAACCTGCGCTCCGATGTGAGGATGTTGGGCTGAGGGTCACCGAGGGAGTTGTGGAGGTCATGACCTTAATGACCTCAGGTCATTGTTAACGGCTCTGGTGTTTTGTTTTATTCGGGAGACGTGTTTGTATATGACTGCTTGCACTTAAATTATATTGGCTTTCCCGAGTGTGGTTAATTTCCACTGTCTGTACGCCACACGTCTGGCATGTCAGTAATCTTGCTATTGGTTGTCTATTTTAAGGCTTTGTGTGTTATCTCTGTACTCTGTACACTTGCTGTTCTCTGACTTTATCCTGTTTCACATTCTCAAACATAGCACAGGCTACTTCTTGAGATTATTTTAGGTGTGTGTGTGTGTGTGTGTGTGTGTGTCTGACTCCTGGTCATGGCACTTCTAGATGACAGACGACGAAGGAAATCCCTTCGCATGGCAATCTGTCAGATTAAAGTGTCCTCGCGCTGCAGACGAGCGAGGGAAGTCAGCGGGGACAGATTGTGTGGGAGGAAATGGGAGGGGGACGAGTGATTGGTGGATTCCCACACACACACACACACACACACACACACACACACACACACACACACACACACACACACACTGTTGTTATTAAACGCTCATGCTTGTGTTTTTTCTCATTTGTAAGTCACTTGGGATTAATAAATGCATGGAAATGGAAATGTTTTCTATTAAATGGTTGCTTCTTATATTTATGGTAATTAAAACATGATTGGCTCATAAAGCCGCAGATGCTGTTTAGGTGTGATGTACAGTATGTGGTCTAGTTTAATGGCATTATTTTAAGAAGAGTAGCAGGTGTATATTTGTAATCTTCTTTGTTTGTCAGAGAATAAAACGGTCTATGTAAAGAGTATTTTTTGGTACATGTTTAATTTCGATAAATAATTCAGAATTAGTGGAATGCACAGTACACAGCACATGACTGAAGCTCCCTAAGCTGTCACAAGCGCTGAGTTTTTATTTATATATTTATATATCTTTCTTGTATTGCTCGTCTCTCGGGTCTCATGACGAAACGATCTATAAATGTGGACATTCCTTGACAAATATCACACGCCATTTTGTAGTGTCAATAATGAAGACGTGCACTGTGTGGCTGTGGTGATACTGCGGTGATACTGTGGTGATGTTGATTTTGCTTTGCTTTTAAAATTACTTATTAACTTAAAGGAATGGTTCACTAAATTTTTTTTAAATTCTGTCATATTTTACTCGCCCTCAAGTTGTTTTACAGTTTTTCTCGATTGTTTACACACGTTTTCTGAAAGCATGGCTCATATTCTCAGAACTCTACACACAAATAAAAACACACACAATGGGCAAACCCCCTCAATTCTCCTGCAAAATTTATGTTATTTCTTCTCAAAATGGTATTTTGTTTTCAAATGTCACACACAAACCATCATATGAATAGACATTTATAAGAAGCAGTTGAACATGATGTGCTCAATGTAAAACACTTCTTCTCCATTCATCATGATGACTTCGGCCTTTTGTTGTTCAGTGTTACACTTACTACAGACAGTACATACATAAGTGTGTTGTAAAATATTTGAGAATATTATTTTTATACTCGGAACACACAAATGCACGGTAACAAATATATTTTAGTTTCCTCACAAAAACAATGTACATCCCAACCAACACAAAGTTGCACATACAGTCTACACACAAAACAACAGAAGAATTTACTGTACAGTTACAGTAAAAAATAAAAAATCCAATGTTGGCCTCCATTGCTTCACAGAGAAGCTCCCCTGTTGCCCTTTTATGCTAAAGCTCTGATTGCCGACTGTAAAACTGTGTGACGTGTTTGATCATGTGATGAGTCAGTGTGCATATATGAATGGCTGTGTGTTCCTTGTGAAAACAAGAGATTTTCTGCATGAAAATTGTGCCAAATGCAGAGAATTGTGTGTGTGTTTTGAAAAAAGTGTGTTTTAGAGCTGCAAATGGAGTGTAAAGCAGGAATTGTGCTTGTAGTTTAGCAGAACTGGTTCAGGCGGTTGAGGAATGAGTTTCATGTTGTGCTCATTGTGTCTCAAGTACCAGTATTAGTGTGTAAACTATTGAGAAAAACTGTAAACCTGTATGAGTTTCTTTCTTCTGCTGAACACTAAAGAAGATATTTGACCAGTTGATGGACCCCATTGACTTCTATAGTCTTTTCTTCCACGGAAATCAGTGTAGTCCATCAACTGTCTGGTTACCGACATGTTACTCGACAACTTGAGGGTGAGTAGTGAGTATATAATGACAGAATTTACATTTTTAAGTAAACCATTCCGTTAAGCAAACAGTATAAACTTATATTTTCAGTAAAGAATCTCAAAAGCAGGAGCAGAACAAAACCAGCTACCGTAATTACCCTCCATCAGCATCAAGACCCAGTCAGACCATAAGATAAACAAATGCACATACCGCAGTTTCATATTGTGCTTACTCCATTAAAACTGCACGCTGAGAGCAGATATTGCTAATTTTAAAATCTCTGTTTTATCCCAGTGTGCATCTACGTGAATAAGCAGGTGAACACGGGTCCTAACCTGGACCGGCAGAAGGTTCTGCAGCTGCCGGATCACCTGGGACCCGCCAGGCCGTCGGTGGTACTGCAGCAGGCGGTACAGGGCTGCATCGACAGCGCCTTCCAGCAGAAGGCCGTCTTCACCTTGCTTACGGAGGGCTACGGAGGAGAGAAGATCTCAGGTTAACTTGCATAGCCACCCTGATGCATGCCTCCATTCTCATTCTGATGTCTACTGTAGATACATATATGCACTACTAGGCCGGCACGATTTCGAGCACCAGATCCTCATATTATACTGATTTCTGAAGGATCATGTGACACTGAAGACCGGAGTAATGATGCTGACGATCCATGGTTAATTTAATTAATTGTTTTATTTTAAATTGTAGTGTACAAAGTAATGATCTAGCACAAAGTTAGTGCTGGTTTATGGGACATTTCTAAATATACTGTAAAGGTACGTGTATACATATATATATATAAGTGAGCACAGTATTACTAAATTACATATATTTGCTTTATAATTATTTTGTGAATCTACAACTGTGCAATTTCAATTCATAGAAACATGTGATTGACAGATATCCTCCAGATCAGAGTAATCTGTCAGTATTTGGCCATTTTGAGGTCATCATCATCGGCCAATAACTGTGCCAGCTTGGCTGATTGTCAGAAGTTATATTTAGTTTTTGTCGCAGTAACATAATCTACAGGTACTGTCGTCTTTACCACATTTTCTGTTTTCATGTTTAAGTTTAAATTAAATTTCAGCAATTGTGGTACATATTATTTCAAATGTTGATGTATATATTAGCATTATATCTGGCGTCAGCATCAGCCGTTGAGCATGTAATGCGGATAACACAGACACTGCAGAATAAAGTCTTGGTCCTTACACACTGAGTCCGAAATATTCGGATTCGTCATTCGGTTGTTCTGAATTGTCAAAAGGCTTTTGCTACGGATGCAAAAAACTAATATTTGTATGACTGACAACAGTTTCGGAGGCAGTGTGTACTCGGGATTGACACAACGTGTGATCGTATTTATGTTTTAACGTGTGAGAATTTTGGACTCGGTGAGCAAGGACCTTTTCTGCAACGGTATTTGCAGTTTACTTGAATTTAAACACTTTCTTTCTCTTCATCTTCTTTCTCTTCATCATCTTTCTCTTCATCTTCTTTCTCTTCATCATCTTTCTCTTCATCTTCTTTCTCTTCATCATCTTTCTCTTCATCAGCCACCTTTGATGGTAAACAGCATCTGTTGAGCTTGCCAGTGGTCAACAGCGTAGGTTATGTCCTGCGCTTCCTCAAGAAGTTGTGCCGAAGCCTGATGTGTGAGAACCTCTTCAGTGACCAGCCCATCGCTCCTTCATCGTCCCCCTCCTCCTCTTCCTCGTTCCACACTGAAAAGCACTCAGACGGACAGCCCAAGTCAAGTGCGTGCTCAAGCGCTGCTATTCTACCCTTTTTAAATACTAGAGCTGCATTTCCATCCATCTACAGCCGGCACAGCTGAAGTCAAATCTTCTATTAATCTTGTTTTTGTCTATTCTTGGTGTGGATGTTTTGTAATTTGGCTGTTTGATTGGATCTGCACTGGTTTCTGTCTCTGTCCAATGTGCCCTTCTGAGAATGCAGAGGAGGCCTTTAGTGCGAGCTGAGCTGTTTAAGTGCCAGTGAAAGGTTGAGTGCCTCGTGAGTGGCCTGCGGTTTGAGTGTCTGAGTTCTGCTGGCTCTCTCTCTCTCTCTCTCTCTCTCTCTATCTCTCTCTCTCTCTCTCTATCTCTCTCGCTCTCTCTCTCTCTCTCCCTCCCCCTCGTGGATGACACAATATCACAGCGCTCCGCTACATAGGCAAAGGTTGTGTTGTGACTTAATCCCATGTCAATGGTTAACGTGGTTAAGAGAGGAAGATCTACTCTAGGCTGAGCCTGTGTTACTTTAACACTGTATGTTTATCAGTGTTTCCTACAGACGGCAGTGTGTGCGGTGTCTACCAGCTGCCTAGAATTCACATAAAAAAAATGAAGAAAAAAAGTTTTAAAAAAGGTTTTATTTTATTTTTATTTATATATATTTTTAATTGATTGAACAAACAGTCAGTATAATGATATTTAAATGTAAAAACCTTAGGTCCACTAACATTTTGAGACTAATTCAATCTCACAATGTACTTTATGCACAGCTGCACTACTTCCTGAACTTTAGCCAGCTCCTTTGTTTCCTGTCTGCCATTATTGGACAAACTGATTATTCCAGGTGTGTCTGACCAACCACAATAATCAGACACACCTGGATTAATCAGTTTGTCCAATAATGGCAGACAGGAAACAAAGGAGCTGGCTAAAGTTCAGGAAGTAGTGCAGCTGTGCATAAAGTCCATTGCATTTGTGTAATTCATTGAAATAATGAATTTCTTAATGAATTAAGATTTCCACTTTCGTGAATCGGACTACAGTCATTCTGTATGTTTGCTTTTTAATGCAGAAAAACATAGCATTTGCATATGTATATCATTTGGTTTGCATGAATCCGTGCAGGTCAATCTGCACTCAAGAGAGCAATAATTATCCTGAGTCAAGTTATTTTCCCTAAAATGCTTTTCTTCTTGTGGAGCAGACTCGATGGTGGATGATTACCATGGCGATTCGATGGACCCTAAGCGCTACTCTGTTGACCCCAGCGACTCTGCCTTTGGAGCGATGTCCTCACCGTACGCGGCGAGTAAACCTGCATATGGCTTTCGCTCCGGCCCCGTGTACACCGGTGGTGTGTGCAGGCAGGCAGCCAGTCCCAGCACGTTCCCGGACGGAAACAGAAGTGGTAAGAAAGAGGAGATTAACACGTATACTATACAGCAGCAAAAGAGTTTCTGCACTACTGTAAACACATGTTCATCAAATCAGATGTGTGTGAGAAGATACCAAAAGATCATCAAAAAACCTAAAACTAGCCTAAATAGTATAGATTACTTAAAATGATTTAAACAACAAAAAATCCAGATGTTACTTTTGTTTTGTCTTAGAAGAACCATGATTCTCAGTTTCTTGGAAATGTTTATTTTAAAGTGTGATTTCTAGACCAGGAAATGGTTTTCTAATTATGCTAAGCTCTAAAATATTTTATGGATAAAAATTGTGAGTAAACATAAAAAAATAAAAAAAATAAAAAAAAATATATATATATGAGAAGCTCTTTTCCAAAACCCTTTAAACCCATTTCAATAGTTTTTTACCTAGACCCACACATTTTGTGAATATTCAATTTATCCTGTTAAAATGGTTTTGTGGCTCAGTCTGAACATGTTGAACAATGAGTATTAAATCAAACAACAATATTGATGAAGATAAATTCAAAGTTAATTATTATTTTTTTCAAAACGCTATAAATCCTTTTTTTTTCTTTAAAATGCTATAAATCCATCAATTGTTTCCAAAAAAAATTATGGTTTGTCTTAAATACTTTAAATTAATATAAATTAAATAAGTGCAAATGCATGAAATAAATAAAAGCCAACTATAATAAATAGTTACCGTAAATAAAATAAATAATTTAAATGACACATTTTAATATTGTCCACCACTTATAAATAACACTCATACAAATACCAGTCCTCAAATACAACAATGTTAAAAATACATTTAAATAATTTAGGCTAATTTTAATTTGGTGCCGAACCTGAAAAAAGTAATGATAGTAATGATAACAATATTCAATAAGTTATTTAGTAATACATTCAGAGTCATTTTTAGTAAAGTGTCAAACCTGTAACAAATAGGACCAATTTGTCCACTACATATGCATTAAAAAACGAATTATTAAATAATGATAATGATATTCAATAGGCAAGTCAGTCAGTAATAAATAAATAAAATTATCAAGATAATAAATAAAAATCAGATGGTCCGGTGACAGCCTCTCGGCCTGACAGAAACCTGTGGGAGCAGCTCTGTGTTGACATCCCACTGTTGGTATTAACGCGCCTCCCGCGAATCTTCTTTTGTTGTTGCTTTTTATGGTTATCTTTGTCCAGTCTGCGTGTTCTTCCCCCAGGTGTAGGTCTCACTGCCTCATCAAGGTCATCAAAAGTGTTTGTACACTTTAAAGCACTCATTTTGAGGAATTAATGAAATAAACAAACCTCTGTTCAGATCGCCGTTTATTTTGATGGCTTGGAACGCGCCCACATTCTAATTGGTCGAGAGGATGTATCGCGTTTAGGCTAAAAATAGGTTCGGCGCTTATTGCGTTTTGGAAAGAAACTGCATCCTGCAGTACATTTTAAACCAGGAAATATAGCGATTTTGTCCTGACACGTTGATGGAGCAGTGAATAGGTTCAGTACACAGCAAAATGACATGATACGTTGTGGAAAAGAGCTCTTCATATATATATATATATATATATATATATATATATATATATATATATATATATCTCCTTATTAGGATACTCACTTATATAGTGAATCACAAACAACTGGAAAAGTCATGGGCCCTTCAAAAATGGTTGTGATAAGTCAGGGCCTTGGAGTCAGACAGCTTGAGAACCATATACTGCATATATTACATTTTGGTAACACTTCCTATGAAGCCTGTATTTATAATGCATTATAAGTGTATTCCTAATGCATAATGCCTACTTTATAATGTGTTGTATTATCTGATAAATAATCACAACAATAGTTTCAATACTTTAAAATACTTCGCTATTTGTGGTTATAACTTTTAAGAGCATAATGCATTAACACCAGATAAAGCCTGTATTTATAATGCATCAAACTGGTATTATTAATGCATTATAAGGCACACATATAAGGGCTTACGCATGTATTATAATGCATCAAACTGGTATTATTAATGCATTATAAGGCACACATATAAGGGCTTACGCATGTATTATAATGCATCAAACTGGTATTATTAATGCATTATAAGGCACACATATAAGGGCTTACGCATGTATTATAATGCATCAAACTGGTATTATTAATGCATTATAAGGCACACATATAAGGGCTTATGCATTAAGAATATGCATTGTAAATATAGGCTTCATAGAAAGAGTTACTGATATTTCCAGCTTCAAGCTAGAATAATACTGGTTTCTCTCCATCCAGCCTACAGTCCGTCCCCAGATGGAGGAGAGGCGAAGCCTCCACCCAGTAAGGATCCGTCCAGGTGGAGCGTGGACGAGGTGGTGTGGTTTATCAAAGATGCAGATCCTCAGGCGCTCGGCCCTCACGTGGATCTCTTCAGAAAACATGTGAGTTTGACTCATTTATTTACAAGTGGCAAACAAACCCCATGTGTAGAACATGTTGTCCGATATAACACATCCCTGTGTAGGTAACGTTCAGTTTCGAGTTAGAGAACCAGATATGATCCGCTGTATGCTTCACAACTCAAGTTTACAGAAAGTTCACATAATTGAATGTTAAATGGAAAAGATTTCAAATCTTTGTACATTGCTTATTTAAAACAGAACAAAAAGCAAAGTACAATTTAACACCGTCTAATGAAATTGAATTTTACTCCTCCAAATAGGGCCGCACAATTAGTCTAATTGAAATGGGAAATGCACTAAGGCCTTGTGCGTTATTAAAGTGCAGAAAAGGCTGTGGCTTAATTAATTATGGAAATATGTCGGCCTGAGTTTGGAGGTTGTGTGGTTTATCATGTGAATTGTAATTGGAAAGCACCGCAGGTTCACATTATGTAATTCTCCACGCTTGCTACAAGTGAAGAAAAAGAGGGGGATATTATAGAGATTATTATTATAATAGAAATAGAGATTATTATAATATTGTCCAGGTAGAATGAGCAGTTCAAATTAAAATCACCATTTGTACCGTCACTACTTCTGTGCAAAGTTCATCAACATTTCAACTCTGGACTGCTAACACTGTTAAATCTAATGGAGTTTCTGTGCATGTGTTTCTCCCACTCAGAATATTGTAATATCCTCAATAGTTGAACACTGTTGTTTCATGTGTACAGTAAGCATTGTGTTGTGGACATGTGATTACTTCTTCAGGAGATTGATGGAGATGCTCTTCTTCTCCTGAAGAGTGACATGATCATGAAGTACCTGGGACTCAAACTGGGCCCGGCTCTCAAGCTCTGCTACCACATTGACAAGCTAAAACAGAAGAAGTTCTGACCGGTGCCTGCACCTTACACACACACACACACACACACACACACACACACACACACACACACACACACACACACACACACACACACAGTATTTACTCTCACTCTCATTTGTTGTAGTACTGGACGTTTTTATCGCCCATTCGAGGACACGCACCAGACCATTGTTTTTTACTTGTGTGGTTTGTCTGCCTGTATATTGGGACATTTCACTGACCAGAACATTTGCTTGTTCTAATTCTAAGTGTGCAAGCGTTTAATTGATTGCTTGATATCTGAACACGGCTCTAATCAAAAGGCAAGTCATCTCAGCTGCTTTCTGGGATTTGAGTTTGTATCCTCAAGTGAGAGTGCAGATGAACTATAACTGTACATCATCCTTCTTCAAGTGGACGGAGTTGTAACAAACCTATTACGTCACAGACAAACTCGCTCCCATTTTTACAGAGCCATGGACTGAGACTAAACCCTGTGAACTTCAGCCGCCTGCTGGTGACGTGGAGTCACTGCAACGCCCGTTCTAACCAGGAACCATTCAGCTTCTTGCTTTGCGGAGAGCTTCTCGATACCCTGGGAGATCAGTTACTAACAGAACTCAGCATCCGCAGATGCAGTGTCTTGGCAGGGGACAACTATGAACAGTTACACTTTGCAACCAGCAAATAACAGGCACAAATGCAACTCTATTCAGCAATGGACCACCAGTCATGTCTTTGGAGAGCCAACCAGAGTCCGAACTCAACGGGATACACTACAGGGCAGTTACATGATGCATTACACACACAGTAATGCACACCAGGTGCTGTTCCTCAACCAGCAGGTCACGCTTACTGGTACACTATACTGGTATTACACATCCATACTGTGGACCAAATACACTGAAACTCATCAGTCCCAAAATGTCTTGTTTTTCTCTCTTTCGGAGCAGAGACCTCATATTAAAAAGCTGCTCTGATTTTACACAAATGTCAACTTGTGATTTACTTACAAAATACGTAGCACTTTACAATAAGGTTCAATATATTCAATACATTGGGTATAGTGAACTTTGATATTGATATCTAGAACTTTGATAATGATACTTTTATCTAGGTTAATAATCATTTATACATATTGCTGTCCAAAATTATATTATTCAGCAAGGATGCATTTAATTGATCCAACAGTAAACTGGGACAGTAAACACTTCAATTATTACAACAACAAAAAACATTTTAAATCAATTCAAATAAATGTTTCTATTAATCAAAGAATCCTGAAAAAGGGTCACTCTTTCCACAAAAATATTGATAATAAAAAGAAATGCTCCTTGAGCATCAGATCATCATATTACACTGACTTCTGAAGGATCATGTGACACTGAAGACTGGAGTAATGATGCTGAATATTCAGATTTGATCACAGGATTAAATACAATTTTTAAATTGTACTACAATAGAAAACGGTTATTTTAAATTGTTGTAATATTTCACAATATTACTGTTTTTATTGTTATTACATAAATGCAACATTGGTGGACATACCATTAACCTAGATTAATAAATGCTGTTTATTGTTGTTCACGATACCTAATGCATTAACAAATCTAAACAAATTGAACTTTATTGTAGCGTTGTCACACATTTTGTAGGCATGTCAATCCATTTTTTTAGTTATGTAAATTGTCTTTATAACATTTTGACTGTGGATTAGACTTGGATTATAAATGTACAGTGTGCACGTGCACGCACGCTGAGGAACTGCTCTGATCTAATGTTATTTTAAGTTACATTTGAGCTAGCTTTAAAACTATTTCTGCAGTGTGAACTGTGTGTGAAAAGAGTCATTTTAGTCTCCTGAGGCATTTCAGGAAATTATTTTATTATCCTTTTTGTATTGTTATTTTTTTCTTTTTAATATATTTATATGTAAATTTTTTTTTGCATAAATGGCATTCAGAATTACTGTATTGCTTTTCAGGTGAACATAAAGCGATAGTTCATCAAGAATGAACATTCTGTCATATTTTTTTTACTCTCATGTTGTTCCAGATTTGTAAAGCCCACACAAGAAATAAAGTCACAGGTTTGGAACGATGAGTAAATGATGACAGAATTTTAATTTTTGTATGAACTGTCCCTTTAAGTCTGCCCTGATGATGTCATACATCTCCCAAAGTGGATTACACCCAAGTGTACAACATCTCTGCTTCTGCAACCATGTGTAAATATAATAATTTATGTAGTAGCCACAGATTAAATTTACAATTTCAAAAGTAAAAGAGCAAATTAAGGAAGTGAGTTTAGATTCAGTCGTCCTATGAACACACAGAGCTTTAACATGTGACCAGCTGTGTGTACGATCTGCCTCTTAAAGCGACTTCTGTACAGAAGCATTGTCTATACGTTTGCATCAGGGAGGCTGTTTAAGTGCTCTGTTTTTCCCACTTTTTATCTTCTTTTTTCATGGAGCACCAGTTTTCCTGGTTTAATAGCTTTCTCAATGAAAAATGTGTAAGAGGAGAATCATAAAAAATAGTGACACCAGAAAAAAGGGAATTAATCAGTGAGCTCTTTAAAACTTTAAAGTGAAAATTCTGTCATCATATACTCAGCCTCATGTTGTTTCAAACCTGTATGAATTTCTTTCTTCTGCTGAACACAAAGGAAGATATTTAGAAGAATGTCAGTAACCAGACAGTTAACTGGTCCCATTGACTTTTATAGTAGGAAAAAAAATATACTATGGAAGTCAATGGGAACCAGAAACTGGTTTGAAACAACATGAGGCTGAGTAAATGATGACAGAATTTTCATTTTAAAGTGAACTATCCCTTTAAATCTGGTGCTATATGAAGAGGTCAGGGTTCTTTATAAGTGAATCCACTGATTTGAAAAGAAGCGTATACATCTCTTTTTTTTCATGAACCGTCTCTTCTGATTGGTTGGAAAAAGTAAAAAAAAAAGTATAAACAAGGCTTTAACACAGACCCAAGATTATAGAAATATATGAGCCATGTCTGATGTTCAAACTCTTGTATTAGCTTTAAAAGCAGAAAAGCGTTTATTTTTATTTTTATTCTCAAACTGTGGAAATATCTTGTTGGTTTTAAAAGCCCTTTAACTGAGCAATAGCAGCACTGAGCGTTTAAATGTGTTTGCAAGCACTCTTTCTTTATGGCTGTACTTAACTACAATCCTATAGGAAGCTTTGACACTTTCATAACAATCTTTAATAATGTTTTGGACTGTTTATGACCTCGCACTCATATTCTGCTGATATCGACAGGCTCCGATGTTCCTGGCAAGATATTACCAATGTTTCTGGATAATCTATTCTTTATTTGAGTTCTGGGTCGGTTTGTGTGCATTTATATGTCAGGTTTGCCTCCGCACCGTGTCATTCATTGTCATTTTTGATATAACGGGACATGTAAGTGTACATTATGAACGCTGCTCTCGGTGATAGTCCCATGAGACTGTTTAAATATGTCCGCTCACAGAAGAGTTTTAATGGGGACTTCAACACGGACCATTCATGTTGGTGCTATAATATGACTGTGTATTTAACGAATAATGATTTTATGCATACGATTTTATGGTTGGTTTGCTTTATTTCTTCAGATAGGCTAGTGTTGTGAACTCGTGACTGACGGCAGGCGAACTCTCTGTCTGTGAGATTAATATAGAGCATTATGGAAGAGTCCGAATAAAGCATTATGAGCACCTGTACTGAACTCCAGTTGTAAATATGTGGCTATAGAGTGGTGCCATAGGCTTTTAAATTCTCTCTCTGTGATTTACAAAAGTTTATGATACTCCATCAAGATCATTTTCACTAATGAACACAACTTTTATGAATTTTGATGCATAAATAAAAATCTAAACGTAGGCTTAAAAGGATTAGTTCACTTTAAAAAAAAACTTTTGCTGATAATTTACTCACCCCGATGTCATCAAGATGTCCATGTCTTTCTTTCTTCAGTGGAAAAGAAATTAAGGTTTTTGATGAACACATTTCTCCATATAATGGACGTCAATGGGCCCCAAACGGGTCAAGGTCCAGATGACAGTGTCAGCGCCGCTTCAACGGGCTTTAAACGACACCAGACGATGAATACGGGTCTTATCTAGCGAAACCATCGGCCAGGGCCAGCCCGAGGCATAAGCGAACTAAGCGGCTGCTTGGGGCCCCCTGGCCACCAGGGGGCCCCCGATCGAGTTTTTTTTTTTTTTTTTTTTACACAAACAATCGAGTTTTTTTTTTTTTTTACACATATTAAATAACTTAAACAAGTGACATAAATGAATGAATGACTCATGACAAGCGAATTCTGATTTTATTATCAATATACCTGCCTACAACTGCTGCTGTGTCTGCCAGCGTTTGAGTCAAGCGCATAATCTAGACACCTCGCGTGCAGACAATTCGTGGGTGGGGAGACTTCTGTGATGAAAATAGACTTCAACTTTATTAATATGGTTTTAATAATCTTAATAATGTAACCGAGCGTACAGGGTTCACCTAACACTAACAGAAATAAGAAAATAATAAACGATAGCAGTTTGAACTCTTCTCCACTTTATTATATTCCAAACCCCCGCGAAACTCCAGTACCAAGTGTGCATCTACGGCAAGCCCCGAGGGGGAAAATACATTGCATGCACACATATAACTAGCGCCAGTACACCATTATTATTGTAACAGACTTTGTTGGATTCTGTCATGATGCATGTACAATCCAACAAAGTCTGTTACAACAATAATCTATAAAAAAAAAAAGATTTTGAGGACAGTTACACCGTCAATAATTGTCATCGTTGTTGCTGTTATTATGTTTCTGATTTCTCAGTTTTGTCATTATTTTAGCAAATAATTGACAGAATTAGTAAAAGAGTAAAGTAAAAGTTAAAAGTTTTAAAAACAAAAGTGAAAAATGTATGCACTTTCATTATTTAAGTATCTATTTTTTGTAACATTCTATTTTTGATTATATCCATGTTTGCCTATTTTGGTTTAATTTTGTAGTTGAAGATTGCACATTTATTGCACATTTGCAAATAATTTATTTATGTTTTGTGACAGTTTGTTTTCAGAAGTTTCAAAGAGTTAGTAAAAGAGTAAAGTAAAAGTTAAAACTTTTTTATTTAAGTGGCCTATCTATTTTTTATTACGTATTTATTTTGTATTAACACATAACCTCACTGTGTTAATTTATAATGTAGCATTATAGCGTGACATTTGTGTCAATAATCGTCAAGCACAGGTGACTCCGCGTGGTGGGAGGGGCCCCCAAATCAAATTCTGCTTAGGGCCCCCAAAAGGCTCGGGCCGGCACTGCCATCGGCATTTTACAAATAAATTAAAAAGTTTAAGTTTTATAAGCACAAGCGCTCGCCTTGCTCTGTTCTGTGATGCGCGTTCGTGACGTCACGTAATACGCAGTTACGCTGTAAAAATGGTTTCGCTAGATAAGACCCGTATTCATCGTCTGGTGTCGTTTAAAGCCCGTTGAAGCGGCGCTGACACTGTCATCTGGACCTTGACCCGTTTGGGGCCCATTGACGTCCATTATATGGAGAAATGTGTTCATCAAAAACCTTCATTTCTTTTCCACTGAAGAAAGAAAGACATGGACATCTTGATGACATCGGGGTGAGTAAATTATCAGCACAAGTTTTTTTTAAAGTGAACTAATCCTTTAAACAAACTACTTTAGCGTCACCACATCCAGGTTCTGACAACTCAGCCTCAATTAAACACATCTCCGTAACGAGACCACAGAAGAACCATTTTGGGTTTACCAAAGAACCTTTCAGTAAACAGATCTTAAAATAACCAGTTTTTTCACTATAAATGAGTTTTAGTGCAATGGAAAGGTTCCAGGGAAATAGTTTCGTCATAAACAACCATTATTTTTAAGAGTGTATGTCGCTGTACTGCTTTTGTGTAGACGGACACAACTAACACTCATATAAATGTTGCTCAACGCTCAAGGCCATTCTTAAACCTTTCGAATAAAGTCATTTATTTTCTTCTAATACTTCCCTAACTCCATACATCTTCATACTCAATATAGCCATCCGTGGCTATTCTGGCAGTTTTCAAAATTTAATGAGACACTTGTCAGTTTTTTACAGGTTTCATTGTACAAAACTATTTTCTTACATGTACAGTGTGTATCAAGGAAAGGCCGATCATCTCAGCCATCCAAGCTTGCCATCAACTGAGGCACAGAAAAATGTGATATTTGTGATGTGTGTTTATTATAAAAAGAAAGGAAGGTATGAAAGGTGATACTTAAAAACAAGCTAATCTTAACCCTATATTACACTCTAAAAAATGCTGGGTTGTTTCAACCCAATTTTGGGTCAAATATGGACAAACCCAGCCGTTGGGTTACATTTTTAAATTACATTTTTAACCCAACGTTTGGGTTTGTCCATATTTGACCCAAAATTGGGTTAAACTACCCAGCATTTTTTAGAGTGGTGCAATAAAATAAAAGTAAATTAAATAACCTATAACCCTAACCATAACCCTAAATAAGAATGAAAAGACTAACAAATAAACCCATTTTGAAGTGGATAAATAAATAAACATTATTTAAACATTTTATACATACATGTACACACTTAAATGTTTTAAGTAGGCTAATTTGAATTAATACATTGATTAGTGGCAATCCTAGTCCTCCATAATGACACTTCTGTTACACATTGAAAATGTAAATATTGCCTATTAAAACCTGTCCTGATGTGCTGACTGTCTTCTACACATAGGTGGCACTATTGTGTCTTAAATGTGCTGTGTGCATAAACGGCTGTAACAAAACATCGGCTAATATATCATAAGTTACTCCCCCGCCTCACATTTATAAATGGACAAATTACTTTAAACTCCCATGGTGTGTTTTGAAACACTTATTTCTGATAAGAAGACCAGCCAAATGGTTAATAAGTGTCATAATCTGAATATTTGAAGATTATGCAATTATTTTGCATATAATTTAAATCCATCCATACCTGATGATAATCAAATAGCTTTTCAGATATTAGTAATATTTTTTTATTAACTTGTTTTCTGCTGTTTGGACAGAGTATAAATGATATGAGTTGATATTCACCTCTTGTTTTCACGGCTGGGAGGTTTTAACCTGAGTGTTACATAAAGAATGCACATCATGAGTGTACTCTATTGTTGTTATTTTTTCACTTAATTTTTTATTATTGTCTGTTTATTTCGAGGCTGTTATTTTGCTGCATCAAAGAGCACCCACGCACAAGAAAAAGATTACAAGAATCAGAGAGGGCAGGTCAGGCTCGCTCTATTATTTTTGAAGCTGGAGTGTCCTTAGAATACAGATGCAACTGAAACATATCATGCTGAAGGGGAAGCACTCAAAAGCTTCTCAACATGCAACAGTAGAACACCAAACAACACACACACACACACACACACACACACACACACACACACACACACACACACACACACACACACACCAAATAAAACCCAGTTGCCCTTGGCCAAGTGTTTCTGAACGGAAAACCAAATATAGAGTCTAGAAATTCTGGAGAAGCTCTTAAATTAATGTTGAAAAGATAAAATGTGATCCCCAAAGGCATGAAGAAAAATCCATTTTTATAGAATATTGCAGACAGCATATATGTAAGGGATAATCCACGGCTAGCTGTGCATTACACAATTTTAATGCACAACGTGGAGACAAAGAACCGCCCAACACGAAGTGCATTAAAATAATTTAACGCACAGCTAACCGTGGATTATCCCACGTATTCCACGGTCACTTGACAACATTG
>JARPMJ010001649.1:0-2500 GCA_033366665.1 Phoxinus dragarum | reverse complement strand
CAGGCAAAGTTAGTGAGAAGGGGACAGGGGAGCTTCTGGCGGTTCCTTTAGATTTGGCTTGAAGCTGCGCCGTCTGTCGGGCTGAAGGGATGATGTAACCTGGGTTTGACTGGCAGACTGACGGATGCGGTTTGCATCTTGGACATTATTACAGCCGCTCAGGGTCTGATGGATACATCTACTCTTTCTGCACTCCCTCACATTCACATGTCTCGTCGGGTTGAGCAAGAGAGCAAATTCTCTCACTGTTGGTACATAGGACTAGCCTGGTTCTACCAGACTCTCGTACATTTCATTTGTACAGAGAGTCTGGCCTCTCTACATTGACAAGCGTTAACTTCCCTGAAGGCGGTCCTCTGTTGAAGTTTAAAACTATTGGATCTGCCATAACCAATCGCTAATGTTTGGTCGTGACGTATGACGACTCAAACTAGCGCACGACCGTAACGTCATCGTTCTCAGACACTCCCTCTGTTCGCTGATTGAACCGGCAAAAAATGTATCGGAGAAAACCCCAAAATACACCACAATCCCAGACCTAGTACTGAAGGAAAATGAAAATTGAGCAGAAGTACGTAGGAGGGTGGAGCCAGGCTAGCGACCAGAAACCCACAGGAATTAGAATCAACTTTGATACTGAAGATACTAATGGTAGCTTGAAAAGGTTCAAAACCGTTCACACCAAGAAATATAACTCTATTAGCGTCGACACCAGCGGATGAAATTGTTCTATTTATTCTAAGCGTTATTCTATTCTTCTTGTCTGCCGCTTTAAATGCTCGAGTGCGTTACAGCGAGTGGAGTTTAGACCAAAAAGCTCTATTTTTGTCTCATCATCAGACCACATGAACTTCTCCCATTACTCCTGTGGATCATCCAGATGGTCATTGGCGACTTCAGACGGGTCTGGACATGCGCTGGCTTGAGCAGGGGACCTTGCGTGCGCTGCAGGATTTTAATCCATGACCGCGTAGTGTGTTACTAATGGTTTTCTTTGAGAGCTCTCTTCAGGTCATTGACCAGATCCTGCAAAATCGGCAGTGTATCAAATACTTGTTCTCCCCACTGTATGCCATACACTTTTATGAGTACTGTACATACTTCTTTTGTAACATTCTGTTTTTCGCCTACTATATAGCAGGAAAGTATGCGATCTCGGATGCAGCCCATCTCTGGAAGATTTGCTCAACTCACTTTGCTGCTTATATGGTGTGTGAGTGGCATTGGCATAGGCTAGTTCTCACAATGAGCGAGAAATGTTGACAGGGAGCCGCTGAATCTCGAACCTCCAGGTTTTAAAAGAACCCTGAGGAGAGTCTGCTGACAAAAAAAAAAAAAGACAATGAGACTGAGCTCGTAATAAAACGAGAATCAACATTGGCTTGGCTTTTTGGAGATGGCAAGAACTTTGGAGATGGTGCTTTTATTACTCAACAGGCGAGTAAAGTATTTTATTGAACAATATAGCTCAACAAAGCTCATTGTAAAGCATTGTCTATATTTTATTATGGTTGTTGTGGCGCTATACTGGAATATTTTTTCAATAAAGTACTGGGTCTATTAATAATGGGTTTACCTACAGTAACATCTTCAGCTTGAGATCCTTTTTTCCATCTACACTGGTTATATCTCTTAAGCCTGAATGATTTATGAGCAGTAGAATAACCATATTCATCCACACAGTAACAAAGCACAATTAAAACAATTTTCTTCTGCAAAATGCATGTAGTTTTGTATTTTAACTGCTAGTGGGCCAAAAGTGTGTAACTTGAAAGAGTGGGACTTGCATTATTATAATGTGTATTTGGTATTTGCATGTAAATTTACTGATAGCTTCACTTGTGCAGTTTTTTCAAATGCATGTACGTGTTTACATGAGAATAATTCAAATGTATTTGTGTACAGAAGATATTGACTACATTATGTTATGAAAATAATAGCACAGTTTCACTTTAGTCTCACTGCAAAGGGAATACAGCCAAATGTATCAGTGCAACAGGTGTTAAAATATGACGTTTCATCAAACAGATATGACATTTTAATAATATCTCTATAGAGGGGGAATATTCAGCTGTGGGTTGTCATTATCTATATGCTCTGACTGTAAGCCACAGAGCAGCAGTTCAATAATGAAGTCTGTGAGGAATCTCCTGCTTCTGAGTGAGAGAGTCAAATCCTCCCGGAGACCAAGCAACGATCACACCGACAGCTTAGGTGAGATTCCCCATCTCCAGCTTAATTGAAATGCCAAAAAAGAGCTGTCCTACATGTGTGAGAATGACAGGTACAATTTCTCAGCCCCCAATTCTTGCCGGTGCGCCTGCGGGAGCGATGTGGCCGACGAAGGCCTCGCTTCATTCCCAACAGCCGACCCCTGGGCTGGGAGTTTGGGATCTATGGATGAAATAACCCCTATGAATTTCCAAGTCAAAGAATTAGCATTCTTGCTCTGTGTTCTGGGAGTTACTTAAAGTAAATTTACATTTGAGCTTAAAACACT
>JARPMJ010001648.1:82500-151427 GCA_033366665.1 Phoxinus dragarum | reverse complement strand
TACTGCTGCTGTTCCCCAACAAAGCCTGAAGGATGTTTGCACAGCTGGGTGACCAGAGAGAGAGCGAGAGAGAGAGAGAGAGAGAGAGAGAGAGAGAGAGAGAGAGAGAGAGAGAGAGAGAGATGAGAGAGTATACCCCAAAAATATCAAACCTTCCAATTCCCCGTTCAGCACTTGCTTTGTTTTTTTCAGTGTAAAAGGTGCAGATCTGCATCAGTATTTATTTGTTTAAGATGATGACCCGACTGTGACAGAGTTCAGGATTTTTCAGAGAACCTGCCTTTGTTCGTCATGAAGATAAAACTGTCTGCTATTTTTGTTTTTATTACCGTCTTTATTGTGTTTCTTTTATTTGAATTGCCGTTTTTTTGTCTCGCCGGAATGAAATCAGCGTCTTTGAAAGTCTTGATAGATGATGGCGTGATTCTCTGAATAGTTCGGGAATTTGAGCAAATGCCGAGGGAATGTTGTTGTATTGGCTTCGTTTAAAAGAACGAGATCATCATGACCTATCATTTAAGCACTGAAACCATTTCATAATGACCAATAACACATTACAATGAAGTCTGAAATTCAAAACTTGCTGACAAAAACACATTGAGTCTGTAAACAAAGTTTTGATTGGACAAACAAGCAGATGTTGTTATGTTAAGTTATGTTAAGCTCGCCTTTCAAGACAATTTCATATTGATTTCTGTCTTTTTCTTTTGCAAGGCCAATAAAGCAAAAAAACTTGCACCACACTCTTAAAGCTGCAGTCCGTCGTTTTTCCTCTTTGTCGCCATCTCTGTTCGAAATCTGCAATTGCAGTTATTCGCGGAATTATTAACTGTGCGTGGGTGGTAAATCGGCATGAAGCAGCGCGGATGAACACAATATATTGAGGAGAACTGTCGCTGCCGCGTCGCTGTGGATACTGTACTGTCATCAGCAATCTCAGAGTATACTTTTTCAAAGTGTATAACCAACATTAAAATTTTCATCGGAAAATGTCATCTGAACAAGTAAGTAACATTCACTTTTGTTCTGACCAAATTCGGGGGGGTGGGGGGAAGCATTGCAGTAGCTATATCATGCTGATTAAATCTAACGATTGCTTATATCACGTCAAAACGTGAAAAATATATATTTTTTTCTGTAGCCACTCTGAAGTCCGAAGTCTTTGGGTTTTACAACTGGTGAATCTCCAGTTGTCACTGGTGATTGTCGCTTTAAACTTTCGGGATCCGCCATACCAAGTGCTAAGCTAAATCTCCACCTCCATCATCCACACACGCTAGCCGGGACTCCTTCTCTATGTGTACAGAAGTGACGTAATGACGCAAAGACATGCTCGAAATTCCCGCGGAAATCCACCAGTACCACTGGAATTAAAATCATTATCCCAAGCTTACCGTTTTGAATCAAGGTAAGGCAAGCAGATCGTTTTGAACACTGGCTGGTTACGTTTTTTTTTTTTTCAAAAATGTCTTTTTTTATATTTTTAAACCCAAAAAAGTGCCGGACTGCAGCTTTAAGAATAACGTTTTTTTTATTGGCATGAAGACCCTTTAACATCCAGGGAATCTTTCCATTTCACAAAAGGTTCTTTATAGGGGAAAGATTATTTAGATATTAAAAATGTTTCTTCACACTAAGAAGGGTTCTGATCACTGAAAGCTTCTTTAGGAAATAAAAAATGGTTATTCTATGGCATTGCTGTGAAAAAAACCCTTAATTTTTAAGAGTGATATTATGCTTGTTTTAACACTGTAAAAAGAAAGTTGCTCCTCACATTTTTAAGTTCAATCAACTTGGAAGTTTAAGTAATTTCAACTTAAATTACATTAAACTGGCTTAAAAATTAGCTGAATCTTGTATAACCTATAATTTTTTTTAAATAAATTGCTTAACTTATTTGATGAGTTAAAGCAACGTAAAAACATGTTGTCATAACTAAATCATATAATCTTTTATATTGCAAGTCTGTCGCCTTATAGACCGGCTAAATTAGTATAGTTTATATTCTTTATCAATAATACACAAAATGGTTACACTTATTTCAGTGTTACAGTGTAATTATATATTTAAGTACTGTGTAATAATAATTAACTTTAATATGGGTTAGGGTGGGTTTGGTTGAGGGTTAGTTGCATGTAATTATGCATAAACATTACTATGGTAAACATATGTAACAAGGACACTGTAAAATAAAGTGTTACCACAAAATGCATACAAACGAAACAGTCCGCAACATCACAGCATGTGAACAATACACCTTTTTGCAAAGTTCCCTCTTTTCCCTGGATATCATGGAAGTGCATTAAAGTACCTGGCTGTTGTGGCGGCGGTGGGCAGGTTGAGGTCATGTTGGGGCTTTTAGCACCTCTGCAGTTCTCTGGATCCGTTCGGCAAGGAGCTGCAGGAAAAATCCCAAACAGATGTCGTTCATAAAACATGCATTTTCAATTACTCGCCCCCTCTGGAGCGCGCCGCATGCACACGGCTCTGAACGCAACCCAACACGGCCCTTGCTAATGCTCAGGAAATATTACATCACTGAAAACTAAAACTGGTGGGTGTAAATATATTTTTGTGAGCAGTTAACAAACTTAAGACTCCAAATCCTCTCAGAATTCCCCGATTGACTAATGTCCACTCCGGTTCCCTTCCTGTTGGCCGGAAAAACAGCGGGAAATACCCAATATTACAAACAAAATACCTCACATCACATTAAATGTAATCTAATTCAGAGGTGACAAGCATGCAGGGTTATTATCGTTGACTAAAAATATTAAAAACATTTCTTTTAACTGAAATAGAGCTGCAATGAAATGCATGAAAGCTGTGAAAACCTTTTAACGTCCCTCCAAACACTGAGGCCTGTTCACAGACCGGGCTTAGTTCAATCGACCCTTCGCAGGGAGTTTGATTGACAGACGATCTGACCAATCATAATCCGCCATTTTGTCCGACAAAGCAGTCAGGAGAGTTAGTAGATTTACATTGGAGGATTTGAACTTGAGAAGCGGAGTGTACTGACGTCTTTCCGCGGTTAAAACAACATTCCTTCTGATGTTCATTCATGTTTATTTGATGCTATAAATGAACTAGAAGGAAGAGATGATCGGTTCACGAGCGGCTTTAACTGAGGCGACACAGCGATCTGTCAAACACATTAAAGAGCCACAAAACGCTATTTATTGTTTAAATTTCTTTTAAAAAATGACCAAAGTTGAAAAGTTGAGACTTTGTTTCATATCAAAAGTAACCTGGTCTGTGTCTGTCAGTGTGTTGTCAGTGTCGTCTCTGCGCCGCGATGTGTTTTTCACTGCGTGAGAAGATGGTGTGTGTGTGTGAGCGGTGTAGCTCGTCGGACATAGCAACAGTAACTAAAGGGGCGGGTCTTTGCGAACGGTCAATTGACCCTTCGCTAAGCCCCGCCCGAAAACCGCCACTGGCCAATCGTGGCTTAGCAACCGTAACTAGGTGCGGGAGGTCTGGCAAGCTTTCGAGCGAGGGAAACATGCCGAAGCGTTGTGCGTATGGATTGTGCAAATCTGATACCCGGCATCCTAAAAGTTTGGACGGGGGGTGGAATTTCTTCCCTTCCCGAAACCTAAAAGCCGAGGGGAGAAATGCTGCGTGGATCCAGCAGTGTGGGACGTCCCATTCACAACTAAATGTCGACAAGATTAACAAGAACAACTATTGTTTGGAGATAATGACGGTTCTTTGTTCATAATGCATATATTGGAACATAAAATAAGAAGATTAAAAGGCAAGACGGATGCTCACTGACATACTTTAAAATATATTTCAGCATTTGTTAACCGACGGCCTAACGTTACCCCTGGGTAACTTTACCCCAATCCGATCGCGGCTCTCCCGGTGTTAGTGTTATTCCACAAGATTTATGGATAAGCGGTTTGATTTATAAGCTGTTCCTCAATTTGTGTGTTTCCCATTTGAATGGTCAGCGTGTGAGGCGGGCTGCTGCTTGCGCTGTGACTACAGGCTTTAGCTTTAATTTTTATGAAATTATTCTCTAATCGGTTTCATATCATGTCGTGGATATAGCCCTCAAATGCATATATTCGCCAAAAATGACTAATTATCCCATTGGGAATGTCTGACACCGTTGCATACACACTGTAATAGACGTGCCAGGCGCGAAAGCTTGTCAGGCGTAGCAACAGTAACTAAGGAGGGCGGGGCTTAGCGAAAGGTCAATTAGGACTTTAAGTATCTTTTTTAAACATTATACATACATTAATGGCAGCAACTCAAAAGTAGTTGTTCATGCTGATGAAATAACTTGAAATATAAGCTAGAAACTTATATTTCATAAACACCCTAACAACACCCAGGCAACCAGCCGCACCTTTTTACAAAACTCTCCGCCAAGCATGACTCATTTCTTAAAAAAAAAAAAAAAATAAGGAGAAAAAACTGTTTATTTACTACAAATGTTAGTGAAACATAAATCTTAAAGACTCTTATGGGAAAGACTTACAAAAATGCACCTGGACAACTTTTTTTCTCCAAATTAACACTCAATCGTCTTTGGCTTTCAATACACAACCGTAATGTAAAAGAGAAGGGAAAAAAGACACGCAAACAAGTGCAGGACATCAACACCGCCTCTGGAGGACCTGGAGCTCAATGCTGAGATATTTACAAGGAGTTCATAACAAATCAAAGCGCTCTTCGTTTTATGTGTCGTTTTAAGTCTTTTGGCAAATCGACACACAGTTTGTTGAATCTCTCCCCAGATATCGTGCTGTTGGTTTTGAGGCCCTGAGAGTTTGGCACGCCGCTCGAACTGAGACGTCAAAGCGCTCTCCATCATCTCTGGAAAACCTCCGGGACTTTATTAGAGGCCGAGAGCCCAGTTCCTTCTGAATGAGAGATGGCTGAGCCAGTCTTTGTTTTGTGAAGAGCAGAGAAAGAGCAGCAGAACATGACGAGGGAAACCAGGGACTCATATTTTGTAAAGAGCTAAGAAAGACAACAATGCTGGATTTCCACTTTTCCCAGCTATTTAGCTTCACATCAGAGTCCATGTTGGCCGGATCCGTGCCAGTTTTGTCAGGCACTGGTGGCCGACAAGAACTGTTGTCTTTGGATTGATGCCTCGCCCTTCGAATACTCAACCTACGCCACACGACTGCCAACATAAACCCCAAAGCCACAGCCCTCACACTGCTGACGGGCAGAAATTAATCGTGGAGGCCGTACAATGGGACTATTTATCAATGGCCGCTCTAAAGCGTGGGCTGTGGCGAGGAAGGCAGGGTGCATCATGGGAGCCGTGCCACTGGGAAAAGTGTGTTAGAGCATGAGAGAGAGAGAGAGAGAGAGAGAGAGAGGGAGAGGGAGAGGGAGAGAGAGAGAGAGAGAGAGAGAGAGAGAGAGAGAGAGAGAGAGAGAGAGAGAGAGAGAGAGAGAGAGAGAGAGAGAGAGAGAGAGAGGAGAGAGAGAGAGAGAGAGTAATTAGCTTGGTTCTGGGTAAAAACACACTCATAAGCGAGGCATGGGAAACGCTACAAAAGATCGGTCTAGCAAACTCATAAATACCAGTAACTGATCTCACTGGCCATGTAAACTGCTGCCCGGAGCAATGTCCCAAGGAATAATCGCGTACAAAGATCAGTAAACAAACTAGGTTCTCAAGAATACAAAACACTACGTCCCTGCGGACTGAACACACACTGTCATGAAATGCTACAGCAGAAAGGCTCTCAGGAGGCGGAGCAACTCCGCCCACTCAAATATGACTCCGCCCCTTCTGACGTTCTCACCAGGGTTATTAGAGTATTAAATACAACTAAACCAATAAAAAAACATTTTGTTATTTGAAATAAAATAACCGTTATTAAAATAAAAGAAAAATATTTTTTTTAGTTATTTAGTTAAGTTAATAATTAATTAGTTAGTAATAATAAAATAAAATATTTTATTCCAGCTGACAAAGCAACATTTTTATTTAGTTTAACTTGATGTAGACTACTTAAATAATTAAAACGAACCGTTTACATATGAAAAAAAAATATATATATAAATACATAATTATATATTTTTAATTATAAATATATATAAAAAGATTCAATCATTTGTAAGATTTAAAAGATTAAATTTGTTGTTATTTGTAAAACAGCATTTTTTTTTTAGGCATCACAACAAACTTGTGTTATATTCAACAACCTAATAACCGAACAAACTAAATATTGTCGCCATGGGTGGATTAAGCTGGGATATGGGGTAAAAACTAAAACATGTCACTGTTAACACTTAATTTCTGACTGATGTTCATGTTAAAAAAATAATAATGCACACTAGAGGTGCACCGGCCACAACGCGGTGCGATCAGCTACAGCAGAATACCACAAAAGCACGATGATCCTGTTGATACCTACATGCTACATGTATAGAAACTGTACCCCAAAGTCCTCCAAACAGACGGAGTCACAGTTCCCCACCACACGTCCGCCAGGAAACCGGCTCGGCTCTCCCACTCACCCACCACAACTTATTGAAATATTAAAATAAAAATGTTGTGGTTTGAGGTGAGCTAGTGTGAGCGAGCGGCAGCCGACCGCAGACTGAGCCCAGAGATCTGCACAGCCGAACGGGCCGAGACCAACTCAAGCACCAGCATTTCCTCCAGTAAACTCAGGTGCTCACAAACTGGCCCTTTCCCAAGCTTTAAAAAGGGCCTCGTTAAATCAATTGTGGCCTGTATTAAATGCTTGGATATTTATAGGCATTTATTTTGTAGAGGCAAAACTCATTCTCTGCCATAATAGCACGATAGGAGTGACTTGTTTACCTTTTGGCTCTCCGGGTGGAAGTTTGGGTGTCACCTCATTAAAAACTTTATCACCTTACATTCTCGTGTTTTTATACGATACAAGCAAATGCTCTCATTAAAACTTTTTTTTTTCTTTCACTAGCGCATATAAATAAAAGCAGAAAAACGCCACGCTGTCTCTCCGTCTGGCACCTGAGGTGTGTTTCTGGCCCGTTTATTTGCTTGTAGTCGTGTTTGAAGTGAAACTCTCCGTCCCTTTTGTCTAAGCGTCCACTTTCTGTGCTGGAAATGGAAAACTGGGCGACTGGATTTTAACCGCCACGACTTCCTACACAGGTGTACGAAACCTGCCCGTGACCCTCATTTCTTCTGCTTTGAAAACACATAAAATGTCGGGCGTTTCAACGCCGCCAGAAACAGCCTTTGGAAAAAGGTCAAAAAAAGAAAAGAAAAAGGTATTAGAACTGCAGAGGAAAGTTTTTCCGTTGTAAATTTGAAGGGGGGCTGAGGCACGGCTCGGGCCAGAGCGTTTGACGACTGAGAGCGGTGGAGAAAGACTTCAGCTGTGTTTGGCTCAGGAACCTCAGAGGCCGACAGAGACAACCGTTAAAAGATGAAAGACAATTCAGGACTCCGAACCTATGAAAGGGATTTGTTGCTGTCTGTAGCTTCAGTGTTGGGCACAATGCTAAATATTTCTGCTGATAGCTAGCTCTACTAGCGAATAAATCCCCCAAAAACATGAAATAAAGAATCTGTGCACTTTTTTCAGCTTGTCTGTGATTTTTTTTCTGTGTAATTCTGTAGAATGGCTTTAAACATATATTAAATGTGTTAAACATTCGTATTGGTAGCTGAACATTCAAAAACACGCGAGGAATGGGGGTGTGTAGAACTTGTGTGATGTGTATTAATTACAGGCGATCAATTATTATGAAACACTTTCATAATGCGACATTTTTCAAGTGAATCAGGATTTTCATCAATTAAAAGATGTAGGTTGGGACCTCATTTTATACATTGTGAATTGATTTACAATTTTTTAGCTAATGGAAATGCTGCTCTTTCAAATATAACTATTGGAAAAGATTTTAAATGCTGCATCTACACAGTAGTCTAAGGGTGTGTTCACACTTGTAGTTCGGTTTGTTTGGTCTGGACCTAAAAAAAAAAAAAAAAACTTTAGTCTTGGTCCGCTTAGCTTTCACATTGCATTTTTAACACCGAACCTAAAGATGCCGAACCTAAAGTCATAGGGATATGTTCACAACCTGATTGGTCGGCTTTTATTATGCATATTTTGTGAGTGAACTTGTCGAACATCCAAAGCAATGCTGTGTTCTGGGATAAATGCGCTCGTTGTATGTGCGTCGCCTATATGATGGTATTCTGACCAGCTGAGAACTCGTGAAGAGATTATAAAATGTGTAAAATAATTTAAAAAATGGCATAAAATCTCTCCGTCTCTCTCTCACACACACACACACACGCACACACACACACACACACACACACACACACACACTCTTCAGCATTCTGTCCCTTTAAGGGTCGCATCTTGTGACATGTCCTGTTTTTGGTTCGTTTACATGTCTCTGGTCCGTGTTGCGTTCATATATTTCGGTCGATCCGCACCAGGGTTTGTTTGGAAGCGGACCGAGACCCATCCCTCATCTTGTTTGGTGGCACCAGGGTTCAGACGGCAGCGTTCACACTTATTCAAATGAACCGCACTAACAGAGCAATCGCACCAGGGTTCGTTTTATGTGTGAACACATATCCTAAAAGTAGCCCTAGAATGTTCCTGGCATTATTTAGCATGATTCATTTGTGCCATGTAAAATAAAAAACTAAATAAAATAAAATATCAAACAAAACTAAATTATTTAAAAATAGATATATAAAAAAAAGAATAAATAGATAACTCTCAATGTATGCCAATGGTAATGCTGTTTTTGTGTGTGTGTTTTTATCAAATTAGTTAAGTACAGGAAAAAAAAACATTAAGATGCTGCATAACCTACAACAAGAATCTTCCTGGTGTTATTTTGCATGATTTGTGCATGTAAAATAAAAATTGTATTAAAATAAAATAAAAACTATTATTTTAATAAATAAATGAATACAATTAATAAAAATAAAACAATATTTTACTAAAAAATTGAATCCCAGTTCTGATGAATAAAAACCACATCCTGCACATGACTCTGAGATATGCCACATTACTGAAGTAAAATGGGTTGTGAATGCAGTTTATTTTGGCTAGAGAACATTCAGATTGGAAAGGCAGCATCACGGCACTAACAGACACACTGTGTGTGTGTGTGTGTGGTGATAATGCGGTAGATGATGCGTTTGGGGTTACAGGGCGAGAGACGAGATGAAAATCAGGGTGGAGGGACTCATTTAACAGAGGCACAGGGCAAAGTCTGGAGAGGCTATTACCACACACTCACACACACACACACACACACACACACAGGACGGCAGACATCTGCACCTGCGGCTCTGACCCGTCTCTGAGCGTCTGCTTCTGTCATTATGGGTCCTGTGAGGTCAGGGAGTGTCTCGCTGCCAGCGTGCCAACCGTCAAATAATCACAGCCCATGTGCTCCGTCTCACTCGTCATGTGATATAATTATTCATAGAAAACAACCGCAGCAGTATAAACAAGAAAAACCTGCAATATCTGACGGCACCACAAGAATCCAGAAAATCCTGTGCAATGCCACACGCAACCACAGCTAGAGAAACACAAATATTCAACACTTACAAACACAAAACACACCCCATACTGATCGCCACACTGACAAATCACACTTCTCAAGAAATACATCATAACATTACAGCTTTGTTTCTGTTTAAATGCATTGCAGAACAATGACATATTCTGACAGCTAACATGTGTTCCTCAGGCCAGCTGGGCGAATGTCGAGCCACCGGCTGAACACGACTTCACTCGGACTAACCGCCTGAGAGACGAGCAACTACAGTCTCAGCGTGAGGTCACGACCCCGCACAGGGCAGAGGAATTTTTGAATTTGAATCTCATTTCACAACTACATACATTTTAGGGTTGCTATATGGTTTTCATTTATCTTTTTTTTTTTTTGCATGTTGCTAGGTGGTTACTGGCCCAAGTCAAAGGAGTCCACCCTCAAGTCTCTGATATTCTGGTCTTGTAAACATACATCCAGTCAAACCTTAGTTAATTTATGTTGGTAGCACAAACAGTGCAGGGCAAAACAACACAACACACACACACACACACACACAAACAACAATTAAAGTAAAGTAAAGAAAAGTAAAGACAAAACAAGCCAAAGATGGTTTGCTGGTCTATTTAAAGTAAAGTAAAGTAAAGTAAAGTAGAGTAGAGTAAAGTAAAGTAGAGTAAAGTAGAGTAGAGTAGAGTAAAGTAAAGTAAAGTAAAGTAAAGTAAAGTAAAGTAAAGTAAAGTAAAGTAGAGTAGAGTAAAGTAAAGTAAAGTAAACTAAAGTAAAGTAAAGTAAAGTAAAGTGAAGTAGAGTAAAGTAAAGTAGAGTAAAGTAGAGTAGAGTAAAGTAAAGTGAAGTAGAGTAAAGTAAAGTAGAGTAAAGTAAAGTAAAGTAAGTAAAGTAAAGTAGAGTAAAGTAGAGTAGAGTAAAGTAAAGTAAAGTAGAGTAGAGTAAAGTAGAGTAAAGTAGAGTAGAGTAAAGTAAAGCAAAGTAGAGTAAAGTAGAGTAAAGTAAAGTAAAGTAGAGTAAAGTAGAGTAAAGTAAAGTAAAGTGAAGTAGAGTAAAGTAAAGTAGAGTAAAGTAAAGTAAAGTAGAGTAAAGTAGAGTAGAGTAAAGTAGAGTAAAGTAGAGTAAAGTAGAGTAGAGTAAAGTAAAGCAAAGTAGAGTAAAGTAGAGTAAAGTAAAGTAAAGTAAAGTAGAGTAAAGTAAAGTAAAGTAGAGTAGAGTAGAGTAAAGTAAAGTAGAGTAAAGTAGAGTAGAGTAGAGTAAAGTAAGTGAAGTAGAGTAGAGTAGAGTAAAGTAAAGTAGAGTAAAGTAAAGTAGAGTAAAGTAAAGTGAAGTAGAGTAGAGTAGAGTAGAGTAGAGTAAAGTAGAGTAAAGTAAAGTAGAGTAAAGTAAAGTAGAGTAGAGTAAAGTAAAGTAAAGTGAAGTAGAGTAGAGTAAAGTAAAGTAAAGTAGAGTAGAGTAAAGTAGAGTAGAGTAAAGTAAAGTGAAGTAGAGTAGAGTAGAGTAAAGTAGAGTAGAGTAAAGTAAAGTAGAGTAAAGTAGAGTAGAGTAAAGTAGAGTAAAGTAAAGTAAAGTAAAGTAAAGTAGAGTAAAGTAGAGTAGAGTAAAGTAGAGTAGAGTAAAGTAGAGTAAGTAAAGCAAAGTAGAGTAAAGTAGAGTAAAGTAAAGTAAAGTAAAGTAAAGTAGAGTAAAGTAAAGTAAAGTAAAGTAGAGTAGAGTAAAGTAAAGTAGAGTAAAGTAGAGTAGAGTAAAGTAGAGTAAAGTAAAGTAAAGTAAAGTAAAGTAAAGTAGAGTAAAGTAGAGTAGAGTAAAGTAGAGTAGAGTAAAGTAGAGTAAAGTAAAGCAAAGTAGAGTAAAGTAGAGTAAAGTAAAGTAAAGTAAAGTAGAGTAAAGTAAAGTAAAGTAAAGTAGAGTAGAGTAAAGTAAAGTAAAGTAGAGTAGAGTAGAGTAGAGTAAAGTAGAGTAAAGTAGAGTAAAGTAAAGTAAGTAGAGTAAAGTAGAGTAGAGTAAAGTAGAGTAAAGTTAAGCAAAGTAGAGTAAAGTAGAGTAAAGTAAAAGTAAAGTAGAGTAAAGTAAAGTAGAGTAGAGTAGAGTAAAGTAGAGTAGAGTAAAGTAGAGTAGAGTAAAGTAAAGTAGAGTAAAGTAAAGTAAAGTAGAGTAAAGTAAAGTAGAGTAGAGTAGAGTAAAGTAGAGTAAAGTAGAGTAGAGTAAAGTAAAGTAGAGTAAAGTAAAGTAAAGTAGAGTAAAGTAAAGTAAAGTAAAGTAGAGTAGAGTAGAGTAAAGTAGAGTAGAGTAAAGTAAAGTAGAGTAAAGTAAAGTAAAGTAGAGTAGAGTAGAGTAGAGTAAAGTAGAGTAGAGTAGAGTAAAGTAAAGTAGAGTAAAGTAAAGTAGAGTAAAGTAGAGTAAAGTAGAGTAGAGTAAAGTAAAGTAAAGTAGAGTAGAGTAGAGTAAAGTAGAGTAAAGTAGAGTAGAGTAAAGTAAAGTAGAGTAAAGTAAAGTAAAGTAAAGTAAAGTAGAGTAAAGTAAAGTAAAGTAAAGTAGAGTAGAGTAGAGTAAAGTAGAGTAAAGTAGAGTAGAGTAAAGTAAAGTAGAGTAAAGTAAAGTAAAGTAGAGTAGAGTAGAGTAAAGTAGAGTAAAGTAGAGTAGAGTAGAGTAAAGTAAAGTAGAGTAAAGTAAAGTAGAGTAGAGTAGAGTAAAGTAGAGTAAAGTAAAGGCACAACAAGCCAAAGATGGTTTGCTGGTCTTTTTAAAATAAAAAAGTAAGTAAAGTAAAAAAATAAATAAGCTTGCCTACACTCTTAGAAAAAAAAGGTACAACAGTTAAGATGGTTTGCTGGTCTATTATTAAACAGTCCATTAAAAAAGTCTATTTAAAAAAAATATAAAATCTAACAAAAACTAAAACGGGTCTAGGATTGATTTGCTGGTCTGGATCTTCCTGCATGACCATCTGAAAAGTGTCCGAACCCCTTTTTAAATCCAGTCAACAAACCAGCCTTTTTATTTTTCTTTCTTTATTTTTTAATTTATTTAATATTTCAGGTTAGGAGATTCAAATCTCTCTCCTCAATAAACAAATTGAGTTCATTTGAAACCTGAAGGTTGGTGTTGGTAATAGTCTAATGGCTGCCGCTCTAAATCATTAGCGGAGGCTGAACCTCTGGTTTATTGGGCACCAGCGCGGGGGCCGGTTCTCCCAGGAGCCTCGTTCTCAGTGTGACGTCTCCGTCTAGGGGCCCGTGGTGCAGGGCTGAGAGAGAAATGAAGAAAACAGAGGTGTGTTTGCAAAGCCTGTCAACCAAACAACTGACACACACATACCGGTACACATTGTGTTTATGCCATTTAACTCTCAAATGACTCAATAATGTTAAAGTTATGCATCATTCAAGCATCAACCTTTCTTAGATGTTGCTTCTTCTAAGGTAAAAAAAAAGAAAAAAAAAAGTAATACAGTAAGAGTCAAGTCAAGTCACCTTCATTTATATAGCGCTTTTAACAATATAGATTGTTTCAAAGCAGCTTTACAGCGATAATAGGAAATTAAAGTAACAGAGATTGCTTTGGCTTTACAGCAGCTCTAGAATAAAGTTATTGATTCACTTCCTCGCAATGATCATTAGATATTAACTTCTAACTAGTCTCAGCCTCAGACTTCACGCCCACGGAACGTTGGCTAAACGTCTGATGCATATGGTACATTTAACTGGAAACACTTCAGGAATGTCGAAGTCGTCATCTGATTGGTTGAATTTATCGGATTTCCGGGGGGCGCGAGTGTCGCGTTTATTTTCGGTCCGCCGGGAAACAAAGCGCAGACGTGTGATTGCGGAAGAAAAACTGTTGTGTTTACATGAGTGACAATGAGCATTTATCAAGATCAGCTAAACGTAGGATTCTCAAAAGTATGCGAGGTTCACGGCATAGACTCTTTAAGAGATGTCCAGGAGTTTTGTTTGAGGCACTTAGTGGAGACTTGTTGCACGCCGGTCTGTTGTTGTGGGGACATTTCCACGCCCCGAAACGTGACGCTGAACGAAACGAACTGTAATTGGTTGTTTGACATGTCGGTCAAACGGCCTTATGGGCGGGCCTTGGCCAAAGAAAGCTGCTATGAATTCCAGACCTTCAGCCGTCAGTCTGAAGGTCTGGCTACGCGAGACTAACTTCTAACAGAAAACCCTTAATGCAATCCGGCCGCTCATTTGCACAAAACAGTGCCTGGTGTCTCGAGAACGTAAAGACCTACTGTCTTTTTCTCAGGAGAAACATCTGAGAAGCAGCAAGTGTACATTTGCTCTCGATTTAATCTCATGGCAGGGAAACAAGCGAGTCAGATTTTCAAACACTGTGAATCCGTGTTTAAAATCTTAACAAGAATCTACAAACTCACATTTGCATATGAATCGCATGTTAACATATGCTACACATGAAGCCCAGTGCGCTGCTTCTCCACGCCGGGTAACACAGAAGGAAACTTCCCAAGTGATTTGCACTGCCACAGTAAATCATCTCTAATGAATGAAAGGTTGAAGAACGGCGTATATCTCCACGAGAGGAGTGCCGTAGATCCCAGAGCCCCAGAAAGCTGAGGAATTCATATGTTCTCCTCCAGAGATAGCAGACAGCCTTCCCGAGCAGAACGGATAAATCATACACTCTTCCAGATCTGCTCGCGTTTTCGGTTCACCTCCAGAGAAAAAACACACACAGATGCGGACAAGAGTGGAAAGAATGAGGGAAATGCTGTACATTCTCTAAATAGACTAATGCTGGCCATGCATATTTAAATAGGAGCAGATTACTGCATTTTAATGCTAAAGGCAATAATCACTTTTATACTGTTCGTTTGATAAGTGGTTGGTTAGTTGCAAAACATTTTTTTTATATATATATATATATATGCATAGCAACACCTTGGCAACCACCCTTGCATCATAGCTACCATATCACAGACACCTGAGGACAACTTGAACATCTCAAGATTGATTGGAATCACTCAGAACCCCTTAAAATCAACCATATAGTAACACCCTGACAATCACTCTAGCATCATGGCAACCATATCATGGAGACCACTGGAACACCTCACAATTTCTTGGAATCACTCAGAACATCTTAGCTACTGCATAGCAACACCCTGGCAGCCACCCTTGCATTATAGCTACAATACCACAGACACATGGGACAACTAAAACATATCAAGATTTCTTGGAATCAATCAGAACACCCAAGCAACTGCCTAGCAACACCCTGGCAACCACACTTTCATCATAGCTACCATATCACAGACAACTGGGATAACTGGAACATCTCAAGATTATATTGCAATCATTCAGAACACCTTAGCAGCTGCATAGCAACACCCTGGCAACCACTCTAGAATCATAGCAACCATATTATATAGACTTGGTAACACTGGAACACCCTTCAAGATTTCTTGGAATCACTTAGAACACGTTAGCAACTGTATAACAACACCATGGTGACCACACTAGCATCATAACAACAAGTTTTTCAAGGGAAAATCACTCATTATCTTTATAAATATGTAAAAATCTAGCTACCGCACTGTGCATCAGCGCTATATAGAGCTCTTGACACAATTAAGCTTTGTCTAGACGTCTTTAAAACCGTTGAATTCCTGCAGATAAGAAGGTCCAATTAATCTAGTAGAGTTGGCAGAGTTACAGGAGACCGAGACAGGCCGCTAAAACTGTGGTCGGGCTCTTTTGTGGAGAAAAAAAAAACATGCATTAAAACTACATTGGAAAAGGAGGGAAATGTCAACAAATGCAATACGGGAAAAAAAAGCCACCTTAAAACAAAACGTACCCCAGTCACGGCTCTCTCGGCTGTTTATTTGTGTCATCACTCAAGAGTGACTGTGGTAGGTACAGCGCAGGATGATATTGCTGTAACGTTATATGCAGGATTATTTTGAAATGACACACAGTGGTTTTCACACCAGTGGGACGTGTGTGAGAAGACTATGACACACACACACCGGGGTGGGCTGATGGCAGGAGAGTCAGACGCAGGTATTGTCCCGCATCACTGCGGCAGAAACCCCAGGAGGCGAGAGCTGGGCAGCGTCATGGAAACCAAACAAAACCATGGCAAACCTGAGAGTAGAAGAGCAGCGACCAGATGAAAACAGATAGGCAGATAAAATGAGCACAGCAATCTCACTCTCATGTTGTTCCAAACCCACATGACTTTCTGTTCGGGACACACAAGGAGAAACTTTAAAGAATCTTTATGCTGCTCTTATCTCTAGAAAAAAAAAAATTTTTTAATTAGTCTAATTGACTTGTGTGGAACATATCAAATCTGCAAAAAAAAAAAAATTCAATATGCAGAAGTATGAAATAAATAAATAAACAAACAAATAAATAAATAGTTAGTTATTCTAATAAAAATAGTCCAACTGATTCATGCAGTACCAGTCTCAATATGCAGAGGTGTGAATAAAATAAAATAATAAAATAAAAATATATTCCACTTGACTCATGCAGTATATTTTCCAAGTCTTCTTGAAACCATGACATGCAAGTTTCAATATGCATAAGTGTAAATAAAATTAAATATATTGTAAATGGTCCAATAATAATTGTATGATTGATCCATGTCATATATTCCAAGTCTTCTTGAAACCATGACATGCCAGTTTCAATATGCCCCCCCCCCCCCCCCCCAGACAGAGATGATAGAATAATCATGTGCTCTGGAAATTGAACCTGAAAGTGCTAAAGACACTCAAGAATGAGTCTCTTAGACGTTCACATGTGTGTGTTACAGCACATTTACGCCCTCTTGTGAACTGCCATCAACACACACATTTCCTTTAGCCATGATTTCAGAGTTCAAATAGTGAAACTGCCCCAGTGAGGAACCAGATAAGATCTCCATGACTTACAGTGAGCTAAATGTCACTGTTAACTACTGTACATGAACATCTACAAGTGCTGACAGCAAACTTTTCTGAATAAAATAAGTGAGAGAAAAACAGCTGAAGAACACAAGTTTGACGGCACACCTCTCCTTAACAAGACACGAATTGAGGGAATTATTCATGATGGTTTCAACAAAAATATGAAGCAGCACGACTGTTTTCAACATTGATAATAATCATAGGCCTACATGTTTCTTGAGCAGCAAATCATCATGTTAGAATGATTTCTGAAGGATCATGTGATCAAAACTGGAGTAATAATGCTAAAAATTCAGCTTTGATCACAGGAATAAATTACATTTTAGAATATATTCACATAGAAAACAGTTTTTCTAAATTGTAATTACTGTTACTGTACTTTTGATCAAATAAACGTAGCCTTGGTGAGCATGAGAGACTTCTTTCAAAAACATTATAAATCGTAATTATTTTAAGCGGTAGTGTAAGTGAGGGTTACCTCAGCAAACCCCACTTACAAACAGCAGTTTTGAAATTATAGCCTGCATAAATCAGATGTTTGGTAAACAAAAGCATTTTGGACTCGTCTGGGGAAATCTAAGTGTCAAAGTATGCAAGTAAAAAAACAGAGGTGCCAACAGGCCAGTAAATTTCCCAGAAATGCCTTTGAAAAAGCCGTAAAAAGATTTCATGGATGTCAGTGACCCTTTGATATGATTCAATCCCACTATTTTAGCCAAGATACGGCCCGTGTTGTGTGAGCGGGTCAGGCTGTTAGAACGCTTAACTGTTTTTTTTTCTTCTTCTGTCTTTTACTTTTACGACTTTCCAGTGCTGGGAGCTTGGAAAGCCGAAGCAGAACTGCTTACAAATCAGTAATTAGCGCGGGAGGCATGAGGTGTGGGTCCTGGGGGCCCGTGAGGGGTGTGGACCCGCACGTCAGAACCCACCACCAGTTCCCATAAATCCCTGCTGCTTTCATGTGTGTGGTTCAAAGCCTGTCCGCCTGGAAAGTTTGACACAGGATACGTAGGGAGAGCCAGAGCCAATCAGCGCGTTCATCCCCACGGCATGGGTGCGGGACGCTCCACTAGAACCCGTCCGGGACGCCAACAACACAGCGGTCCAAACCAACAAATCCTCTCCGCCCATCTCAGCTCATCTCTGTCCTCGGCAGAAGCACATAAATCTCAGGCCACTGTCTTATGTCACTGGTGTTGGCAGCCGTCTGTCTCTGAGATCCACCAGCCATAAAACTGAAGAACATCAAACGCTGAGGAGAATTCTCCAGATAAATGACGTGAGGCCACGCGTTTCCGTGATTTGACCATGCTTAAATTGAAACTTCAAGATTTAGCATTACGCTTTGTATCAGTAGAAAACCTGTAGTATTTTAAAATTACCGTGCATCCCTCCCTCATATCCCCCTGAGATGAGAGATTTATGTATGTTTTGTCTGTAAAAAATCCTCAGATGACGCAAAAATCGTCATTTTGCGTCATCGGAGGCTTTTTTGGCCAGAGGCTAGAGACTACAGCCAGTAGGAGGCACTAGATCCGCATGTTTTCGACCCGCCCATAGAGGGAGGGTCTCACTCACAGAATGAACAAATAGTGTCAGGCATCTTTTATTTGGAAGCTAAGCTAACAGGCTCTTGTTCTGTGGAGAAAGCTGAGTAGTATGGGTTACCATCCTCTTTTTCCCGGACATGTCCGGCCATCGAGATCGTCCAAAATGTCCGGGATTCGGCTTTTGCTTTCTGCAGTCGCCATTCATTGTTTACATGCACACCTTTTGTTTCAATCTAACTGAATTCATTCCGATCGGTGAATCTGAATGTAGTGTTTACATGAACACTAAACAAGTGATCGGTTGATGTGCGTTTTAACATTGCTAAGAAAATTCCCGATGGATGGATGGATGGATGGATGGATGGATGGATGGATGGATGGATGGATGGATGGATGGATGGATGGATGGATGGATGGATGGATGGATGGATGGATGGATGGATGGATGGATGGGATGGATGGATGGATGGATGGATGGATGGATGGATGGCATGGATGGATGGATGGATGATGGATGGATGGATGGATGGATGGATGGATGGATGGATGGATGGAATCAATATCACTGCGTATAGATCTGTGTGTAGATCTACTACAGCTGACAACAAGTCGCTGAAACACCCAAATCTGGCACCAGAGTGTATTATGAGAGAATATGGAAAATCCCTCAGGCTCTTCACTCATTCACACACAGCTCAAACTGTTAGTAAGACTTTAAAATGTCCAAAGTAAACCAGACAAACTAGACTGGGTGGTGCGGGAGGGATTCTAACGAATGCGGTTCAGTCGAAACAAACAACCAATCAGCCGCTCGCGCCACAAATCAACAATCAAGCGGATTCTACCGTAACTCACTTCCTGTTCTCTCTCTGGTTCTATAAACCAACATCAGACGAACGTACTGCATCCGCGAGGCTGCTCGAGTAAACCAAGAACTCTGTAGCCTTTCGCTGATTGTTTTTGTTAGCATGTCTTTGAATTAAAAACCACACTCAAGTGGCACTAAACATGAGCCCATCCAAAACAGTGCCGTCTCCATGAGGACACAAGAGGGATGAGTGTCATCCCTGGGGAATTGGCTAGTTAAATGCTGAAACCTCAGGCGTTTGGGAATACTCAGTGGGTTAGTTTAGTCTGAGCGCACTGCGATGAGTCAAGCCTTCCCGACAGGTACAGAATGACCTGGAGAGCCTGAACACTGAGCCTGATCTGGCAGACGGGAACGGGATGGGTTATTCCGGGACATTATCAGCTATACGGAGCGTTCAGGTGACGAGGCCGCACAGATTTATGACGGCTCGGCCTTTTTGCATCAATTAATTAAGAACGCGAAGACGCGGGAAATGAGGACATCTGCCAGGAAATTAAAAACTGGAGACGATAGAAAGTAAAGAAGAATATCATGCACGTTTTGGCCGCACTACAGAAAGAGTCTGTGGGTTTATTTATGGTGCAAACGCAATCGCTGTAAAAATAAACACAGCTTTAAAATAAACTCTTAAAAATAAAGGGGGTTTTCCACAGTTACGCCATAGAAGAACCATTTTGGTTCCTCAAAGAACCTTTCAGTGATCAGTTCTTAAAATAACTATTAGAGTGAAGAACATTTTTCAACTGTAAAGAACCTTTTGTGGAATGGAATGTTTCCATTGATGTTAAAGATTCTTTATGGAACCATCAATGCAAATAAAGAACCTTTATTTTAAGGAGTGTGTGGTTTGGTTCCAAAACCTAGTGAGCTGCCTTCCTGTCTACATAGAGAGTCTTATTTCTATAGAAGTAAACATTCTAACTGAAATGTAACCCTATTAAGTGTTAGGCACAACATGAAGTGCACATGAAACGATTTCAAGAGTTCTTGAATTGATATTCAGTAATATTATCAGTTTAACTGCATTGGACCATCAGACTGAGTTGAGCTGAATAATGATAGTTTTCTATAGAGCTGCTTTATCACTGAATTGAACTCATACCATAATTGATGAACTTTGCAACATCGACACAGTTATTGAACTGAATTGACACAACATTAAACTTAAAATCAAGCTTTTAATGTTGTTCATATGCCTGTGGTGTTTTTAATATGCTTTAAGACAAACCATGTGCAAATTCATAAGTATTTTCCAAACCAAAGACAGTCTCTGTTTCTCACGTCACAAACTACCTTGTAACCAATCAGATCAACGTGTGATTATCAACCAGTGGATCTCTGAGCTGCTGTGAGTGAGTGGAGGCGGGGATCATTTGCATATTCATAGAACTGCGTACACTAAATGAGGCAAGGGTGTCAAGTTACATTCAAGATATTTTAAGGCAGGAAGAATTTTTTTCAGGGAAAAAAATGCTTAAATATGTAATTTGGGTGATGATCAAAGATGAGTTTTAGTGGATAAAATTATTGACTACAGGGGGACTTTAAGCTGAATAATGACACTCTTTCAATTTGAACAAATAGGGTCAGGTTAGGGTTAGGTCCTACCCTCGGTTTCTCATTGGTAGGACAAACACTGTATAATTTAAAAGAGTAAAAAGTGAAGCATGTTCTTTTCTTGCTTTCAGAGACACCGAATAGAAGACTCCGAATGAGCTTTGGTTTGTCTCACACCCCGTATAACCTCAAAAAGATATAATTCAGCGCATGAATGCGAGGGCCACTTATCAGAAGTGAAGGCCTAATAAAACCGACAAAATGTCACGTTCTCACCCCCACACCGAATCGCAGCACTCCCAGCCATGGAAAAACTAAGTGAGAACAATTCGAACTATGAGCCAGTCTGGCCCTGATCTGAGCCGACACCTCCCACAGAGATCCCTGGATCCTTCAGGATGAGGGATCCTAACTCCCCTGAAGCCGTGAAATAGACTCACTTTGTCTAGTCAAACAAAAGGGGCAAAAGAAAAGCTAAATGTATCAGTCTGGACATAATCCCAACTGACTTGAAACTGAAACGTTTCCAGGTTCAGATCTTTCCCTCACACCCAGACGTGCCGCCGGACTCTGGCGTGATAAAAGAAGGGCCGCTCTGGCTGAAGATCTCAGAAACCTTCAGCTAAGGTCTCTGATTTACTGTACCGATGCTCATATGTTTTTCCCATGACACACACTTACTCACAGAGGAGAAGTTTCCCACAAACACCTTCACGGATTGGGAATGCAGGATCGAGCCTGTCCAAAACATTACAGGAATCGAGCGGGAATCAGGCGTCTGAACCAGACATTCGTCAACTATTCAGCAATACCTGAGAATAAAAATGGGTCAAAGGGTCAGTGACAAATAAGCACGTCCGAGAAATCATCAAAACATTTTTTTTTAAATGGCCATGGTTTGGAAAAAAACAACATTTGCATCATTTTCAGGAAATGTTTCGATTCAGTCATGGAAATATCAAGTGGTGTAATCAGGTTAAAAAGTCATCTATTTTCTTTGCATCATGAATAAGCCAGTTTACACATCTTACACATCCAGTTTACACTATCGTTATTTTTAATACAGCTTCAAAAGCAAAACTTTGTACAGTTATATTTTGACAAATTTGAACTTGTTTTGATATCTGACAACTTAAATTAGTGTTTGCATTTCGTTAAATATTAAAGTATGTGCTATTTTTAATTGTACACTATGGCCCTCTAGTGTTTAAAAAACAAAACCTCATTCATTTTGCGGAAGGACATTGTTTTGGTTGTGCTTCGGCTCTGCGTGACTGTGCGGATGAATATGAGCCTTCGCAAAGATCATGCTTTAACTCTATTAGAAAGCTACATATGGGAATTTTTATGTTCAATAAAATACCTTAATCACCTGTTGAGCAATAAAAACACCATATTTGCATCGCTTTTATAACATTTCAAGGTTCTCACCATCTCCAAAAAGCCAAGTCAATATTGATCCTTGTTTTATAACGAGCTCTGTCTCGTTCTCTTTTTGCCAGCATACTCTCCTGTTCGGTGTTTGTTTAAAACGGGTGATTCCCCGAAGTTTGGAGATTTAGCTGCCCCATATCAACCTTTCTTGCTCGTTGTGACGACAAACCTCTGCCGCGCCCACAGACACATGAGCTGGAGCAACTTTTCTATATTTACGGTAACGGATATGACGAGACAGCAGTGATTGTACGCAATTTCCCGCGAAAACCGTCCCCACAGGTCTAAAATAGAAACATTTATAATAGATGGACCAAAGTGAATCTGGGTAAGACACAAACACGTTTTGGAAGAAGAATTGATGATGTATTGACTAATTATTTTTTTGTTTTTGTTTTGTTTCATGATTTGTCATGACAACAAAATGTCTTCCAGCAACTTTATTAAACAGTTTTAAACATATCAATATTAAACACACCCACAATGATTTCAATAAGAATACTGTACATTGAAAGAAGGAAAAAACACAATAAATACATTTTTCATATTTTTTTAAATTAAAGGGGGTTATTCACTGATTATTGCAAATAATTTAGAGCATTTTAAGGCACTTTATTTTCCAGTTGCTTTAAGGCTTAATATCAAATCCAAATCATTTATAAATGTCACAGAACTTCAACAAATCTAAACTACATTTTTTAAGAATAATAGAATCCAAACCACTTTTCAAGCTTTCAATTATATTATGATCACAGATGCTATACAATTTTAGAAAGTTCTGACATAAGGATCCTCAAAATATATCAAAATTCATTTGAATTCTAAGGTTTAAGGCATGTAGAAGAGGTGCATTCATGTCATTAACATGTGTGAAATTTAAAACATGTGAGAAAATTAGCATGTCATTGTATAAATAAAACTCCTGCACAGATGACCTGGGGAAGAAAGTCAGAAAGAAACCAAATTGTATGTGGTCAAAAAAAAGTTCCTGAGTTTTGGATCCGCTTGTAGATCAGTCTTAGAAGAAAAGGTTTTATATAAGAGTTCCCATAATGGGATCATTTTATGGATTTATTTTTAAGATTAATTTGTAATATTAATTTTATGAATTAAGCAGCTCGTACACATACTTAATCACACACACAAAAAAAATTTAATAAGCCCATTAAACATGAAAGTATTACGCAATAATGTAAGACATTTCTCCTTATAAAACCTTTTTGGCATTTAGAGGGTTCTTTAAAATGGAGTCAAAAACCCTAAAGTTCTCTAAAAAAACCAATTGATCCTTTCTTTCTCTAAGAGTGATGCTGCCCTCTTCAGGTGGAAATGTAAAAATGCAAATACTCCAGAGGAAAAAGCATTTATTATATTCTGTAATTATAAATCTAACAAAGTTTTCGAGTTCATTAAATGCCCTGTGACAGAAATCACTTGTTCTTCTTCTTCATTTTAGCAGCAGGCATTAATCCAGAGGCGTCTTCTCTCTCCGCCGCTCTCTTTCTGCTGGTTCTATCGCTCAAATACCCGCTGGAGTCGCTCGCCGGGAGCTCAGAGGGCGAGACCTCATCCGACTCCTGTCGTTTGTCTTTTTTCTTTCTCTTTTTCTCTCTGTGATGTCCGTTTGAATTGGAGTCCACCTCCATTGTGTCCACAGTGGTTTGTGACGTTTGCTGCAGGCTGCTGTCGTTCACAGGCTCCTTCTCACGCTTGTCTTTCTTCTTCTTCTTCTTGGGTTTGGGACTGACGGTCGTATCTTCCGTGGGTTCTGGTTCTGTAGAGGACTCTACAGTCGAGTCCTGTTGTTCGGTTTGGGCCGTGAGCTCTTGCACTCTAAAAGTCAACAACAAATTGTTGTTAGTAAATGAAACAAGCATCTATTAGCATAAAGTCTGGTCAAAATGTCACATTTTCAAGGAAGAACTGGACATTTGAAACGGTTAATATAATCTGACTGACATTTAATGTAGTGATGCACTGAATTTTTCGGTTTTCTTTTGACCGTGTCAGCGTCTAAACTACAAAGGTTAAACAGCGGTGTTGACAATTTCTCAATTTTAATAAAAGGGATAGTTAACCCAAATTTTTTAATTCTGGCATCATTTACTCACCCTCAAGTTGATGATATTTTGAAGAATATGGGTAACCAAACAGTTGTTGGACCTCATTGACTTCCATTGTATGAAAAAAAATAATACTATGTAGTCCAACAAACTGTTTGATTAGCAACATTCTTCAAAATATCTTCTTGTGTTCAGCAGAAGAAAGAAAACCATACAGGTTTGCAGTAAATGACAGAATTTTCATTTTTGGGTGAACTCTGCCTTTAAGCTCATTTTTTTATGAACCGAGATCATTTACTCTATGATGTTTTCAGTTGATGCGAGAACAAATTTTCAAAGCATTATTTGTAGCGTCCCCCATCCAATAAATCACAATAAGCTTTGTGCTTTGATACTTTAGATATCAAACAAAGTCTCAGCTTTCAAATTCTGTAAATCTTATGAAAATCAATCAATAAATGCTGTTCTGGCGCTAGGGGTGTGCGATATATATCGTCTACAATAATTGTAGTTTTAATGATATGCGATCTTACATTGAGTTTATCCCTCACTTTACAAAAACAAGAGAGAGCAAACGTGCATTTATAGTGCATGCTTTCACTGTGTGATTTAGTCTATTAAAATGCATTTATAATGCCCTAAATATTCAAGATAAGGGGAAAATACCCCAGTATATCTTTTGTATTTATATAATTTAATGTAGTTAATATCACACAGTGACATTTTTCTTCAAATATCAGCACTATAACAAATGTGATATTGATTTTATACAATGGTTCAATAAACAAGAAGAAGTTAACAGGGTATCTGCACATTTTAACTTTAAGTCAAATTTAAGGCTTTTTAAGACCTGAAGAAATCAAAATTAATACCGTACATTAGGGGTGTGCAATATTAACAAAAATGTATCTCGATATTTTCAAAGTTTTGTTAATAATAATTAGATGATATTTTACTGATTTTGTACTGGTAACATGGCTGGTTTAGGCCTGTTGTTGATAGCAGACTCACAAAGATATTCATATTTAACATATTCTATGCAGTGGTCAGTTTACAGTAGTGACTGAAATTAAATTTTTATTAAGGGGCAATATTTGCCACCTTAAATTGATTTCCAGGGGCATTTTCACCTAAATATGGAAATTATTTATAAACGTATTTAGATGTATGCATCACCTTTTATGTCAGATTTTAACATTCAAATTAAATTCTATTAGAATAAGACCGTACCACTGTCAAATTAAATAATTAAATTCAAATCCATCCTTGCAGTGCAGAGGTGACACAGAAGCGGCATCCGAACTGGCATTACTATATTTACACTTAATTTGCAATTGCATAAATAAAGCTATTCAATATTTAAATATGAAATGATTTATAATTTTAACATTTTAATTAAAGGGTACTTTAAATATGAAACTAAACGTGCCAGTAGGTGGCAGTAAGTCACGGTCTTACGGTAATAAGCGAGTTGTTGGAGTCATTTATTCAACCGATTTGTTCAAACGGCCGATTCATTCATTGAATCAAAAATGATTCGTTTAAAACGCGGATTTCAGTTAAAAAAAAATAATCGCTGTCTGTTGGACTACAGTTTCATTATGAAACTCTCGTCTGCGAAATAAAGGGAGAAACAAACAATATTGACAATATAAAAAGTAACACACAATGTTAACTAAACTTTATTGTTAATTTAACTGTTGTATAAAATAAATAGCACATTTGCAATTGTGAACAGGAAAACAGCACTCTTGCTCGTGATATTCTAATATAACAACATAATATGATATAAATATAATGAGACAAAAACTCATTTGGGGACATAACGTTACCTATAACTGCACTGACATCACGCAGTGAAAGCAAGCATAAGAGACAAATGCGATGTCAGCTCGAACTCGTGGTGCCTCGTACGTAGTTAAAACAATGATTACAATATCATCATAGTTCATAGACAATCCTAAGCACAAAGAATGAACTTACTATTGAACTGACATTTACTCGTTCTCTTATCCTCTCCTCTCGCGTGCAGGAGACAGACGCAGGATAATACGCTGCCGTAAATGACGCGAATTGTCACGTGAACAAGCAAATCCACAAAGATAGAATAATAATAAAATAATACGTACGCTAATTAGATAGTTTTCATTTGGAAAGTATTTAGATAAGTATTTAGTCTAAGTCAAAGTGTCATCTAAAATTTAAGACCTTTCATAAGTAAAAATAAGACTTTAAGACTTTTTATGGCCTTAAATTTTAAAAATCGAATTTACAACCTTTTAAGACTTTTTAAGGATCCGCGGGGACCCTGGTTAATATTAACTGATTTTAGACACACAATGTTGCCCGTTTTTGCACCATTTCGCCGACTCAAGAGTTCGTAACAAGCCACAGCACTGTTTAGCGTCTCTGAGCCACACACGGCGGTGTTTCATTACTGAATGCATCAACTTTTTGAATTAATGATTCAATGACTCACTCATTAATACAGTAAATGACTTCGCTCCTGGATGAATCAGCTGAATCTCACTGACTCACTCTTTAACAGTGGTTCATTTCATATTTAAAGCATCTTTTTATTTTTAAAACCAGTTTAAATTAGAGCCGGGACTTTAACGCGTTAATTAAGATTAATTACACAAAAAATAACGTGTTAAACATTTTTAACACATTTTAATCGCACTTATTTTTGCACCGCGGAACGTTTCTCACTGGATGAGTTTAGGTGGACCGATTATACTGGAGCACCAACTAGCGTTCACAACTTCCATAGACAGTATTTAAACGATAACTTCTAGCGTTGCCACCCGTCCCGGTTTTCCAGGGATTGTTCTCTTTTTTGAGCGACAGTCCCGGAAAATGTATATTATAAACCGTTTCCGTCTACTGTTACTTTGTTTTCATCATGGTTGTGTACATCCAATCCTGTGTCCGTAAACGGGTAAAACGTTATTTTTTGTGTAATTAATCTTAATTAACGCGTTAAAGTCCCGGCTCTAATTTAAACTGATTTTAAAAATGAAAAGATGTTTACTTTTATTTGATTGGAAGCTCAACTTATCGCCTAGCAACTGCCTGCGCTGTCGGTCGGTCGCGCGCGCGCACATCAACACACATCCAGGACTAAACAGCGTGAGCAGTTGCTAGCTAGCTTTAAAAAAACGTTCTATTTACATCTATTGTGTGAAATTGGGGGAGAGACGGACGAGGAGGATAACACAACAAAATCGGATGAGGCACCAGTGTCAAAGAAAAAACTATTTACAACCTATAAGAGCATGGTTGTGTGCAAGCTGTGCAACAAGGAATTCGGAACGGCTATTGCTACACTTAATGGCAAAAATAGCACTGGTCTGCTGGACTTGGTTAAACAAAAATAAACAATATTTTGTTGCTTAAGCTTATGTATTCAGTCATTATTCAATGATATACTAAAAATCCATGTGAAAAAAATTACTTCTCACTGTTCTCAGGTCAAATATTTATATGCGATTAAAATGCGATAAATTTCGATTAATTAATTACAAAGCCTCTAATTAATTAGATTAATTTTTTTAATCGAGTCCCGGCCCTAGTTTAAATATCAATATTCAACATTTTGTGTTTAAAACATCAGAACATAATTTATGCAATTGTGGTTTAAATACAGTCAAAAGTTGGCAGTCAACAGCAGTCCTAAATTGTGTAATTATAGTTAGGGCTGAACGATTAATTGCATTTGCGATAATATCGCGATATGATGAAACGCGATTTTGTAATCGCAAAAGCTGCGATTACTCTCTGGTCACGTGACACGCGATAGTAAAGCAATCTGCACTGCAGATGAAGCATCAACTTGTTACGCTACGCATGTAGGCCTGGCATAGGCTACAGGAAAGAACAGTTTGTTTAATTTATGCGATTGTGTTATAGATTCTCTTCAACGATTCTGTATGGATTCAGATAATTTCAGAATCGAGACTGAGCTTAGTTTTAAACACAGATGCGTTGCGTGATGACGCTGCGTGTGCTTTATACACAATTCTGCTTGCTTCTAATTCCTCTGTCACATACACACACACACACACATTCGAACCTTCCGAAAAAATAGTCTTTCATACAGATCGGAAAAGTTGAAGCGAAGGACATTCGCGGGCTTCATTGCACTAGAATGGCACTCGCTGTGAAATACGCGCGCTTTGCTTGATGTTACTCTAGTAGTGCACGGTCCCGCCCGCCGGTATTTTCCTTACAAATGCTCTATAAAGGCATCATGTCTTTTGGAAGGCAGTTGGCTTATATATTAAAAATAAAAACATGAAAACCATCGACAGAAGCTGCTTTCAATTTCAAATACTCACGCCCGCTTTGTGAAGAGCGCTCTCACATGCGGCTGTGAGCGACTCTGTCTACGTGTTTAGCCTACTTGCATCTCAAAATGCGTTTATGACGCGAAATTAATGTAAACAGTTAGTTATGTCTTAAGGTATTAAAAGGACAGGACAAACCACATCTTATATTTCAAAAGAGATCTGTGCATTAGTGTGAAGCAGCTTATCGTATCTAAACTGAGAAAGAAAAATCACAGCTCTAGAATGGAAAACATTCAGACTATTAAATACTGAAGCACTCTTTGTTTATTGCTTGTGATGTTTTTTCCCCTTTTTGTTATTGATAACTTTTATGTTTTGAAGCTATTCGTTTATAGCCTATTTAAAATTATTAACATGTAACTGTATTAATTTAGTTTTTTAATGTGTAATTATTTTTAAAAGTAGCCTACTTATAATTACATATGTAATTAAATAAATATTTAAAGTTTTATTAATAAGATTCATTAAATAAAAAAGTTGATCGGCTCATTCCCACCCATATTTTACAATGATTTATTGCTTGTGTTTGTTGAATAATATAATAGATTAAGAGCTTAAAAAATAATCGCATATTAAATCGCAATCGCAATATTGGTAAAAATAATCGCAATTAGATTATTTTCCAAAATCGTTCAGCCCTAATTATAGTCATCGATAAAATTCCAGAAAATATCAAGATATAACTTGTCAACATCGTACACCCCAATTCGCCGCTCTTTAAATGTTGCGTGACAGATCACTGTAGTGCCTCACTTCAAGTGGCACGTGAATAGGGCTTGGACGGTATGGATTTTTTCTTACCGTGGTTGAAAAGCATGAAATTCACGCGGTAAACCGCTTTAAATCCCCCCCCCGGATGTTAAAAAGTTCGGGTGTTCTCCATTGTTTGATAAGTTTTGTTTAGAAAACCTTGAATCCATGTAAGACACAATGTCATTAGACATAATCCATGTCATTAGAATCAATGAATCCATGTCATTAGACACAACGTGCGCACATGTGCAGGGCAATGTTTTTTGTTTTGTTTTTCTCGGTGATGACGGTGACAAGCTCAGACTCGCGGTAGACGTCACGTGACCGCGGTATTGCGGTAACCGTCCCAGCCCTACACGTGAATCAATCAACTCTTCTTTACAACTAACAAAGACTTTAGATATAAAATGACGGTGCACACATATTTCTATGAATGGGAGATAAGATGGCCTTCTAAATAAGAGCCTATCAGTAAAGTCAGTGCATCACTGCAGCCACCCTTAAAGGATAATGATTTCTTTTTTCTAACGTTAGTTAGTGTGTAATGTTGCTGTTTGAACATAATCAACATATGCAAAGTTACAACACTCAAAGTTCAAAGCAAAAGGAGATATTTGCTTTTCAAGAAATTTTAAGGACTACAACAAACGGCTGGTAGAGACTACACGACATTTCTCCTGGGTTAGTGACATCACCAACCCTAGAATTTACATAAACCCCGCCCCCTGAACACGATTTAGAGATTATCAAGATAGAATATGCTTATTAATGACTAGACGATGGTTATCTCCACATTAGCAACATAAATGCATCAACTAACCATTCAGAAATGTCCTGTTGCTTCTACATTTTGTCACTTTTTCTTGAGTCTCTCCATCTTTGACTTCGGTTTGAACATAAAAGGCTAAAAGTTGTTGAAATTTTCAGTGCGTGTGTGTGTGAGGTAAAAGAAGTTCTTGAAGCTCCGCCCCCTGTGCCGGGAGCAGCAGCTCATTTGCATTTAAAGGGACAGACACAAAAAAGGTGCATTTTTGCTCACCCTCAAAAAGTGACAATTTTAACATGCTATATAAAAATATCTGTGGAGTATTTTGAGCTAAAACTTCCATACACACTCAAAGACTTCACATCAAAGACTTATTTCACATCTTGTGAAAAGGGCATTATACCACCCCTTTAACAGTCTTGATCAGCGTACCTGGATTTGTCCAGCCGTCCTATGATCAGAAGAACACCAGCAGCTTCAGCGTCCAGCTTGAAGACCTCAAACTCCAGGCTCTGTCCAACACTCAGGCCAGAGTCCCTCCACCGCTCTGCGCTCATCAGACTGGGCTTCAGCACTGACGCGTTAAAGCAGCCGTGGACCAGACAGCCCACGTGACCCACTCCCATTTTATTAATCACACCCTGAGGGACATCAAACACACACCATTGAACATCTTCAGCCAGAGCAAATACAAGATTGCATTCACATACATGCACAGAACTCGATCTCTAGCTCATGAAGATCTTGTGAAACATACCACGAGCTTCGTCCCGATCTGCGGTTTGAAGATCACGAACGACGCCTCGATGTTGAAGTGAATGAATCCTTGATCGTCATAAATGTCTCCATGCTGTCCTACGATTTTAATGTTGTCATACGCCATAGGAACCCCATCCAAACTGCAAAACCAGAGAACAAATGCCTGGTAAATTCCTTAGTCTGATCCTATATTAATAAATGTTGTTCATATAGACATTTTGGCTGGGTGCAAGAGTTTTTACCAGCATTTTAAACTGAGGTTCGGGGACAAGGGAGTGCTACTAAGATTAAGCTAAGTAAATAAATTATTAAAATAAATAAAACATTTGATTAAAATAATAAATAAATTAGGGCTGTCAAAAGATTAATCGCATCCAAAATAAAAGTTTGTGTTTACATAATATATGTGTGTGTACTGTGTATAATTATTTATATATATAAAAACACACACAATCTTGTATATATTTAAATATAATATAAATTATATAAATGTATATACAGTATATAAATACAAATATTCCTTAAATATATACATGAATGTGTGTGTATTTATAATCATTCTACACAGTATACACACATATATTATGTAAACACAAACTTTTATTTTGGATGTTATTAATCGCGATTAATCTTTTGACAGCCCTAAAATAAATACATCTTATACAGTACTACAGTGAGTAGAAAAAAAATGTATAGCTAACATGCTATTGCTAGCCGCTCAGAAATTGCCTACCCTACCTTTAATTGACAACAAAACAGTACCATGCTATTATGAAATCAAAAGTGGCAATGGTTTTGGAGTAGCATATTAATATGAGTGACTTCCATCTATCAGCAGCACTGACACACTTACAAAAGAGTACTAGAGTGTTTTTAAAGGTATCTCGACAATAATATGGTAAAAGCACTACAATCTTAAAGCACAATGATAATGTATAAATAGTGCTGTCACTCTGCCATGATGTATTAATACACCGCGGCATTGCCACCATTTTATATGACATTTTCTTTCAAGCCTTTAGTTTTACCTGCCGGAGTATTTGAGCAGTTCTGCGTTGAGTTCCTCCTGAATGCCGAGCCTCTTCTTTCGCAGGTACACGGGCGGCAGCGCGATGTGTCTGCGGTGCGTTTCGAGCACCAGGCACGAGTAATGCGCGTTCAGCAGCTTCACCGCGCCCGCGAACGACGGAATGAGACACGGAACCACCGCAGAATGTCCCCCGGGTCTGGCCGTGACATCTCCGCTAGATATCTGCGCTATTGCTGACACATCCGAGGGGTTTGTGACGGGTTTCGCAGCACCGTCCTCCTGAGTCCAGTTCGCCATGCTGAACACATGTGGAGGAGCACGTGGTGCGTTTGCTCGTGTGTGTTTACTGTTTAGTGGCGAAATGCTCAGAGTGATGTGTGACTCCCAGCGGAGAGGAGGAGAACTACACACAAAAATAAATTATTATATAAATAAACTCTTGTGACTTTCTGTCGCTAATAGTAACTATTTAAAACTAAAAAAATAAAAGATAATTATAATTAAATTTAAAATATAAGTAATTAATTGAAAAATTAAGAATATTACAGCACTTGGGTTAGTCTGCTGTATATAAACACACAAGCACACACACGCTGTCAAATCGATTCATCGTAATTAATCACATCTAATATAAAAGTGTGTGTGAAAAAAACATACTGTATATATATATATATATATATATAAACACGTCACACACACACGCTGTCAAATCGATTCATCGTAATTAATCACATCTAATATAATATATAAATGTGTATATAATTATATACACACACACACACACACACACACACACACACACACACACACACACACACACACACACACACACACACATATGCATATATTATATAAACAAACTTTTATGTAATTATATATACAGTAGTCAACATTTGAATTGGATCAAAAAAGTGAATCAAAGTCGTCCTAAGACAAGAACGGGTATTGCTCAAAATTCATGTATAACTTTGATGAAAGGTTTTGATCCACTTCAAACGTTGACTACTGTAATATATATGAAAGATTTCTTTAAAACAACAGAAATTGTGGTGTGTAAAGTAAAAGTGTTTTTGTGTGTTAATGTTTTAATCATCAGTCATTGTACCACACATTACATTAGACCTCTTTATTTCATTTTCATATGAAGCCCCTATATAAAAATACTGTAAATTAATAAATATCTTTACAGGCATTTTACAGTGTGCATTTGATACGGTCAGGATAAAAGCATTCGGTATACCATACAATATCGGGATTACAATTTCAGATTCAACATTCCCTTTATCTAGATACAGGAAGAGAGAAAGAGTTACAGAAAGAGAGAGAAGATCGTTTGCATGCTTGTTTCGTACTCAAATATCTGTTTTCTGTACGCTGGTTGTCAAGGTCTCCTGAGGTCATCAGGTAACTGGACACTGATTGGCTGTCTGTCTGCTCAATGCTGTTATCTGACGCTGCGTCTACAGTCTCTGCTTCTCCTGTCAGCTCGACTCGGCCAATCAGAGTGAAGAGCTGTCAGCCTGACTCAGCCAATCAGAGGGAAGAGCTGTCAGCCTGACTCAGCCAATCAGAGTGAAGAACTGTGCAGTCAAGAGTGTGTGGGCAGCGAGCCGTCATGGAGAAGCGCTCCGCCCGTTGAAGGAGATTTGAGAGATGGCATTGCTGGTGTTATCCAAAACCTCCTGCCAACAGACAAACACACGGCCGAGTTTCAGTACGAGACACACACTCAAACAGACAACTTACATTTTTAGCTACTGTATGTTTTTTACCAGTCCTGTGTGCCTGTGGAACAAATAGTGCAGGATAAGAAACACTCTGAAGTTTAATGCTTAGGGTTTGTTCAGATAACTAACCCTAAATACCAGCAATAATTTGATGCAAGTGTGACATACGTATAAGACAGTACAAACTTGACATATTTAAGACTAGAAATACATTTTTGAACTCAAACAAAATATGTTTTACAGCCTATTGTCATAGAATAACATTTTTAAGTTCCATAAAGAACTACTATAAAATAAAGCAATTATAAATTATGTGGCACTTTAAAGGGATACTCCACTTTTTTTGGAAATAGGCTCATTTTACAACTCCCCTAGAGTTAAACAGTTTTTACCGTTTTCGAATCCATTCAGCCGAACTCCGGGTCTGACGGTACCACTTTTAGCATAGCTTAGCATAGATCATTGATTCTGATGAGTCCAGTAGCATTTCTTTCAAAATGACCAACGAGTTTCAATATTTTTCCTATTTAAAACTTGACTCTTCTGTAGTTAAAGAGTGTACTAAGATCGACGGAAAATGAAAAGTTGCGATTTTCCAAGCCTATATGGCTAGGAACTACTCTCACTCCGGCGTAAGAATCAAGGAACTGTGCGGCCGTACCATGTGTGCAGCAGGCGTAATGATATGACAAAGCACCTGAAAATAGTCCCCAGCTCGGTAACTTCCAACATGACCGGGACTAAGTTTGTGTAGTTTTTAGGCGGCAAATTAGGTTTCCAAATAAATACGGTTCGGGATCAGCACTAAAGTAAATGTCATCTAAATCGTCTCTCACAAATGTCTCCATGCTACAAGGCACGCTCCCTGTGCAAGCAGGTTGTCACGTTGGTTTGTTGACGGCAAGTGCTTCGTCATATCATTACGCCTGCTGCACACATGGTACGGCCGCACAGTTCCTTGATTCTTACGCCGGAATGAGAGTAGTTCCTAGCCATATAGGCTTGGAAAATCGCAACTTTTCATTTTCTGTCGATCTTAGTACACGGTTTAACTACAGAAGAGTCAAGTTTTAAATAGGAAAAATATTGAAACTCGTTAGTCATTTTGAAAGAAATGCTACTGGACTCATCAGAATCAATGATCTATGCTAAGCTATGCTAAAAGTGGTACCGTCAGACCCGGAGTTCGGCTGAATGGATTCGAAAACGATAAAACTCAACTTTTTAACTCTGGGGGAGTTGTAAAATGAGCCTATTTCCAAAAAAAGTGGAGTATCCCTTTAAGACTAGAATTACATTTTTTAACTCAAACAAAATGTTTTACAGCCTATTGTCATAGAATAACATTTTTAAGTTCCATAAAGAACTACTATAAAATAAATCAATTATAAATTATGTGGCACTTTAAGGCAAAATGCTGTTTTTATTTTCAATTTTGAGATTTTGCTTCCATAATGTCTTCTTTCTATATAGAATATATAGTTGAAAGAAAACTCCCAAAATACATAAATAAATGATGTACTGGCGCTTTAAGGCAAACCGCAACGCCCCTTACCATAACCGCCAGTTTCAACACACTACTAACTAACTCAACCAGGCCCCGCCCCTTTATTCTGCGTATAATTATTTAAATGAGGAATATTTTGACAAGTTCATTCCCGGAAAAAAACTCAAGACTACAATGGAGGTGTTTCAGGAGTTCAGAAACACTGACACTGATATAGAGAAGAACTCCCGCTGGAGGGACTTTGCAGAGCGTTTTCATGCTCAAACAGCAACATTACACATAAAGATGAACATGTTAAAAGCATAATAGGTCCTCTTTAAAGTTTACTCCTATTTTAGAGGTTTTGACAGACCTTTTTGTACCTGACTTTATCCAATGTTGAGATTTCTGTTCTGGAAATGTATGCAAATTAGTGCATATTTAATTAGATTAAATATGTGTTGTCTGCATCTATAAACATAACCATTTCAGAAAGCTTGTAATACAAAGTAAGGTTATGTCTATTAATTACATTTAAACCCTTTTCACCTGATCTGAAGCATCATGACACATCAAGTCTCCAAAAAGTCATATAGGAATTCAAAACCATGATAATAAAGTTGCCTATGTGGCCTACATGACATCAGCTGAAAAGGAAAATTGTTTTATATGTGGAACAAATTATTAAATTTTACTGGCATTTTTCATTTCTTTGGAATCATTCGCAATAAGAACTGGAACGTTTAGAAAGGCATTAGAAGTGAATGTTGCCTGTGAGCCGGTACACACAGACTGCACAAACATACCAGCTCCCGTCGTACCTTCTCTGCCATTTCGTGCGAGTGATGAAGTGAATGTTCTCTCTCCAGAAACATGCGCTGCTGTTCGCTGCTGGCCAGTCTGCAGGTCAACCACGTGGACAGCGTGCAGCTGCTGATGCCCAGACACGCGAGAGACATGACGGCCAGGTGCAGAGAGCGCATGGTGTCCGGACGCTTGACCAGTGCGCGGACAAACTGGAAGTTCAGGATTCCACCAATTAACCCACAAATGCAGCAGGAGGAAAATAGGATCATCTGAGAGAGAAACAGAAACATGCATTACGTTAGCTCAGCTGTTTGTGTCTATTGCATGCATTCACCATTAAAATAACGCATATTGCAGTACATTATTCAAATAATAACATATTGCATGCTCACAATATTAAAATAATAATTAACTACATTAGAGTAATGCATATTGCATACATGCATATATTATTAAAATAAAAACACATATTTCATGCATGCATCATTAAAAAGCATATTGCATGCACACATAATTAAAATAACAACAGATATTGCATTGCATGCATAATTAAAATAATAATGGATGTTGCATGCATACAATAGTAAAATAATAACACAGCATATTCACAATGTTAAAATAATAATGCATATTGCATGCTCACAATGTAAGAATAACACATATTGCATGCACACATAATTAAAATAACAACGCATATTGCATGCATTCAATAGTAAAATAATAACACATATTGCATTCATACAAATTAAAATAATAACATATATTTAATGCTCACAATATTAAAATAATAAGGCACATTGCATGCTCACAATATTACAATAATAATAATGTATATTGCATGCATAAAATATAAAAATAAAAATGCATGTTTTATGCATACATCGTTAAAATAATAACGCATATTGCATGCTCACAATATAAAAATAAATACACATATTGCATGCATACATCATTATGAATATTGCATACTCACAATATTAAAATAATAATGCATATTGAAAGCTCACAATATAAGAATATCACATAGTGCATGAACACATAATTATTATAACAATACGTATTGCATGCATTCAATAGTAAAATAATAAGACATTTTGCATCCATACAATAAAATAATAATAATAGAAATTGCATGAATGCATTATTAAAATAATATTGCATATTACATGCATACATTATATTGCAAACATACATTCTAAAAAAAATTATACATCATTACAAATGCATTAAAAGCGTTTCTCCTTGACAAATTAAAATACCAATTTAATTTAATATTCCATTTAATTACTTTTGTAGTACTTAATTTAAGTATACTTTTCTTTAGTTACTTTTGTGGTGTTTGCCCATGCCACAGTAAGAACCATAATGCCAGGTTTCCGGGGTGTTGCTATGCGGTGGCTAAGGTGTTGTTCAGAGTGATTTGGAAGCTCATAAAGGTCAAACATTAACCTGCAGAGTACAGCACAGCAGAAATACTGTAAACGGAGGGTGAAGACGAAACCCTTGTGTACAGGGAGAATGGATTGTGCTGCTCTGTGTTTTTGTGATCGCTCAGACCACGTTCAGACAGTGACATTATCTGCCAGCTCAACACTTCAGGACAGATCTGACCTCAAATTACACGAGAAACTTCTGACGACAGCACATGGACACGTTGGATAACACACCCCCTTTTAGTGTGCTAGAAACCTCTGGTATCCTATCATTGCAATAAAAGGCTTTGCAAATGATGGTTTTGTCAACATGATTAAACTGCGTATACTTGTAGGATGTATGCAGTATGCAGTGCACTGAGTATGTAAAGCTATTTATCAGCATTTCCATTCGTTTAAAAGGTTGCTCAGCTCATTCATGCCACCCTGGAAGTTTGCAACCTGCATATCTTTGCTCATAAGCCAACGACGCTGAAAGAATACACCACTACTTTTAAATTGTCATCAGTGAAAAAGTGTGTATTGTTTAATGCATTGTTTAGGCGACATTTTTTTTACATACAAAATGCACTGTAACTATACTTCTAACTTTCACTGATTTAAAAATGCAATGTTTTGAGGTCATGTGACAGCAAATGTAGCATACTACAATTTGAAACATTTGTATCACACATATCATTTTAAATTATAGAAGGGAATAAGCATTTGATTTCAAAAGCTGCCATTCTGTCATTTCCCTAACTTATTGCATTATTGATTCTGCTAAAAGTGCGAACCGTCTCTAATATTATTTTACTGTAACAAAAATAGTACGCAAAACATACTCATCAGCAAACTAGTATTCCATTCATACTGTAGCGCAGCTTATATCACATTACACACCGAAGAGAAACAGCCAAAACACACAGTATGTTCTGTTTAAGTGTCTAAACCCTGCTGAGATGAGGCTAAAAGTCTACATGATTTAGAGACACAATGCTTAAGTGTTCTTGAGTAGCTCCTGACGTTACTGTGAGGATTTCAGAATCATTACCGGCAGACGGGGAGGGTTTGCTTTCAGTCGTACAGTAGCATTACAGTCCCAGAGAAACTACATCAATCCGCAGGAGAGGAGAGAGATCAAATGAAAGAAGCATGTTTGAGGACAAACCTGAAAGTGTGTACACAAGAAATCAGAGGAAAACAAGTAATGCTATGAAAAGAGACATGTGGAGAGTAGCACCAGAGAGACACGGAAGCTCTCAGACTGAGGTTTCACTTCACTATCGATTTGTGATTAACACTCTCCTCTGGGGCGGCTCACTCCACTCCAAGGTGGCTAATTCAATCTCGTCTCTCAGTGAAGTATCCTGGGATATTTACACACGCACGGGCGCACACACACACACACACACACACACACACACACACACACTAGTCTCTGATGTGCATGTTTAGATTGACGTCCACAACAAACTCTTTCTATACTAGATTTAGTTAGCATTCCTAAATTAAGAACATAGGGATGTGTGCGGTGAGACACGGTCTGTATTATGCTTTTTGGGATATTATTAGGGCCAACCTTTCATGTTTGTGAATGTAAAAAGTCTGCAAAGTTTCCAAGGTCATGACAAATAAAGAAAAAAGAACCGATTCTGAACGAGTAATTCCAGTCTCACATCTTGCACAAACCTATGTAGGTTTTAGGGATGGGCAGCGATTAATCGCGAATTAATCGCATCAAAAATAAAAGTTTGTGTTTAAATAATATATGTGTGTGTACTGTGTATAATTTTTTTGTATATATAAATACACACACATGCATGTATATATTTAAGAAAAATTTGTTATTTATGCATAAAATATTTATATATAATATAAATTATGTATAAATATATACATGCAAATAGTTATTAAATATATATATGCATATGTGTGTATTTATATATAAAAAATTATTATACACAGTACACATACATATATTATTTAAACACAAACTTTTATTTTGGATTCGATTAATCGCGATTAATCGCTGCCCATCCCTAGTAGGTTTGTAGCAAATTTGCATAATGGCCGTCTATAGTTTTCATTGGCTGCTGGCGAACGATGTCTACTTTGCTCCGCCCTCAAACACTGTGGTTGTATCTGAGACTGGAAGAGTTTGGTTTGAGAAGACGCCGTTTTCTGCTGCCAAAGCAAATCCACTTTGTTGCACTTCCGAAGGATGAGATTTGATCAAAAGAAAAACCGACGCCATTGTTCGTATCACTGTGTATCGAGTGCCGAGGAAGAGCTGAAATTCAGTTATGCATGGACGTTTGGTTTCTGACAGGCACTGTAAGCGGTTGACCAATCACAGCAGACTGGGCCATCTGACCAATCAGAGCAGGCTCTCGGAAAGGCGGGGCTTAGAGAGACTGAATCCCTGATTGAACTGTTTCAGACACTGTGAGAAAATAATGTGTTTTTCGCTTGGATGCATGTAAACCTGAGACCTCAAAACAAAATTAGGAACCTTAAAAAAAAGAAAAAAAGAATAGAATTCTACTGTTTATTTGTGTTCTACACGCTTAAAATGGTTCCAATTAGAACCCAAAACCATTTAAAGTTTAATTTAGAACCTTTTATTCTCTATACAGCAACAATGTATACTGGTGCTTTAAAGAACCCAGAAACCTAAACACTGATCTGAAGAACCTATAATAAAACTCCATCAACAGCACAATAAAGCAGTGTTTAACATTGAAGAATAAAAAAAAAGTGTATGTGTTCTTGTATATGCTGGAAAGAAATGGTGTAGGATTTACTTTTTTCACTAAGGAATTTTACAAATGGCAAGCAACAGTGAATTTACCGTGAAAAGTATAAAGACTGAAATAGTATTTTGCTTGTAATACTCCAATAATCTTGGAGTAAAGCATGAAAAGCATGATCTGGGAGACTAATGTGAACTGGCTTGTTTACAGTGTGTGTTCAACAGTAGTGTACAGTAGAGGTCTAGTACAGTTGGATGTGTGCAGGAGAATACTAAAGTGCGTACTCACTATCAGTCCTGTCCTTTTCCGAGCACACAGCATGCCACACAGTCCGCAGATGAGGAACTAGCAGAGACAACACAGGATCGGTCATATTTGATCAGCTTAAATGAACCAAATGAAACTCATGACAAAATTATATTACTGGATTCAGATGACAGTAGAGTCAGTGCATATACTGGACACAAATGAAGTTATACGAGTTAATGATCTCACAACCTCACAAAACACCAGACAACGAGTCTATCTGACATTTCTAGAGCAAACAGAAACCGTATTTATCTGTGTTGTTTAAGAAAACAACTACCCAAGACAACTTTATGATGAATCATTAAGTTATGACATCAGAAATTGTACTCTATAGGTCAGATTACCATACTGTACCATGGCACATCACTGTATACTATACGATATTGTGGTACTATGGATGCCCAAAACATGTTACCTTTTGACTGACAACAAACAGCTCATTTATTGAAGCTGAATAAGACTAAAAAAAGTGAGACGTACACACACTCCGCTCCATACCGGAGAAGCGTCGCCCTGCTGGGTCTTGTGCTCGGCTTTCGCCCGGATGATGCCCACCGCGCCCAGGGCGATGCTGGACACCCCGAGCCCTATCTCCAGCGTCGACAGAACCAACAAACTCCAGATGATCTTCCGGCTGCTGCACATCTTCGCTCGGGCATCCTTCCTGACCGGTGCGCAAAACGCTTCACTCCATGTCTTCACAGATAAACACACATTAAATCCAGAAAAGTCTGCAGATGACATCAATTTAAGTGATTTCTCCCAAGCAGATCAGTGCGCAAAGGCGCTCTCCATGGTGCGTAACCGCCACCAGTTTAACTTTACCCTCCTCCTCACTCTGTTTACCATGCTTCTGGTCCTGCCCCATGTGATTTCCCTCAGTTTAGAGACGGAGTAAATGCTCCGCCCACAATCACCCCCGAAATTCTTTTACAGAGATGCAGCGGAGCGCTTCTAAAATAGTTTTATAATCGCTATTTAATTCCATAACGTAACGAAGAAGAATTGTTACTAACGTTCTAAATCGATTCTGGCGGGAGAAGTTGCGAAGAGCGCAACACAGTCAAACAGCGAAGCAGGTGTCCTGACGTGCGCGCGCACAAACACACGGTTATGCGCAATGGTGCGTAAAAGCGCTGATTGTGGTAAATGTGACCCGGCAGGACATTTTATTGCATAAAACATCCGAGTTGAACACTTAACGGCACGTGTCACCACAGCATATTAAAACATTCAATTACATTTCATTAGAAAGGTTTTGAGTGGAGCGAATCCATATAGTCCTCTTGGAGAGCTTCATATAGGAGACTAAAACAAAACGCGTGCTGTTTATGGGCACTTTTGTAGCCTTTTGATGCTCTGTGATTATATTTGTGGAAGTTCCCACACATTACCAACGCGCAATTGATGCCTAAACCATTTCTAGGGACTTTACAGAAGAAGAAAAAAGCAAAATGGACATTGATGTCTTACAATTACTTTGAAATTGTTGCTTATTGGCCAGGCAGGCGGTGATATGGATTCCTATAAAGCAGATTTATGCTCATTATAGAGTGATCTACTGAACATTACTGTGCATTACCACAAGCATTTTGTTATCTCAGGTCACACTCACGTCACAATAAATGTTTGGTCATTTTTTGCATTATCCCTTGCAAAAAAGGTTTTTCTGGTTGGCCAGAAAGGAAAATTGCTGTCTTGAAACCAAATGATTTTATTTATCCAACTAAATGGCCTCTCTAAATAATTCATAACCAGGTTTCATATAGAGAATTAAACAAAACACTGCACACAGTTGCTCTGTGAATGTCTGTGACAGACTGTGGCACTTCTTCCGCTCATTAAAATAACATCATAACAACACAACTGTAGAAGTCAGTCCTCATCTGCAGTGTTTCTGCAGCATCCCAAAGCCAAAGCAGCAACTTTCTGTTCCCGTTACCGTAACAACAGCAGTTATTGAACAGTTTCACAGTCATATTTTAGGTAGCCTATATTTTTTATCGATTTACATTATATTTGCATTTGACGTTCTTCACCAGTAAGTATTTCAACAAACAAACCAAGTCAGCAAAAAAGAAAAAAAAGGAAAAAAAAGAAACCAATTAAACTAACAATGGAAAGGTTTGCCCATTTGATTTCCAATAAACAATCAATCAGAATTTTTTTAACATCCATCATTTTTGAAAATAGTGGTTAATTGGGGGATTTTCTTTACTAACAGAATAATAATCAATGTACTTGAACTTATAAATACATTTGAAGATTAAATTACTTTAATAGTGATAGAACATTATGTACAAAATTCGGACAAAAATAAAATATAAAGGCAAAAATAAGTTAATTTGTCTTTTATAAGCAGCATTAATGCAGGTGCGCGCACACACACACACACACACACACACACACACACACACACACACACACACACACACACACACACACACACACACACACACACACACACACACACACAGTAAAAATGATATGACCAATACGTTGACAACATACATTTTTACATTGATTTAAACGCATCAAAATGAGTTATGCCATTTTTTACTTTTTTTTTATAAAAGTTATACAAGATTCAACACATTTTTAAGTCAGTTTACAAGTTGATTGTACTTAACAATGTAAGGCAGAAACTTTTTTTTTACAGTGATATCAAAATTGTTCACAATGATTACCAAGTCACATCAAAATTGTTGCCCTGTGTGTGTGTGTGTGTGTGTGTGAGGATTTCTGGATTCCTGTATAATGTGTCTGTTACTCTGCTTGGGAACATCAGCTGTCTGTAATCTCCCCATTGATTGGATAACAACACCCCCGTCTGCTGAGTCATCAATCCAGCGCTTCTCCACCTTCACCAGCGTGTCCTCCTCCCTCTCCCCCTCTTCTGCAGGGTTTGTGGGAATGTGAAATGATTGTCAGTTTCCAGACCCAGTTGTGACCGGTGATCTAGAAATAGCAGGGTGGAAAGGGTGGAGATATTTTTAGATCCTGCGACCACGAGTAAAGAATAAGGGTGTATTGTTTGCTCTTCAGGTTCTGCTGTAATAACACATTTCTGAAAGATTGTTTGTGCTGCATATTCCTGCGAGGCCCAACAGTTTATCACTTGTTAGCGCCTTTTTAACCACAAAATGATGTAGTTACAACACCGACCAGCTAAACCAGACAAATTCATTCATATTCATACTTTCTGAAAAAGACAGTAGCTGCACCTAAACAAGGATGCACATTAATTCATAAAGAGATATTGACCCCTTACTTCTTCTGAACATAAAAGCATTATTTCTTGTAGGCTATTTATCATTCAGCTATGAATGATGGGAAATGTAGTTTTGCAATGCAAGCCTCTTGCCTCATGGCTATATGAGGGATGTTTTCTGGAAAGTTTTTTTCATTCAACATACACTAAATGTGTACAAAGTAAATACAGTCAACTAATTATTATGTGATTGATTTGCCACTTGACATAAAGGCTGGACTTGACGTTTCTCACTGGTAAACAGCATTGTGGTGGTGTTTACATGCAATCTCATAAATATGATCATTCCAGCACGATTGATCTTGAAAAGAACAGACGATTCCCTTAAAATGCTGAAGATCGGAATATTTGATGCGAGCGAGTAATTCCCGACCCGTGGCGGCTCTGTCCTGCCGTTTGTCCTCCTGTGTCTCAGTATTACCTTGCATTAGCATCACTGCAGCAGGACAGAAGAGCTGCTTACACACGCTCTCACATCCTCCGTCTATTTATAACCACCGCAGTCTGTTTGTGTCTGTTCATCCTCCTCCCTTCTCTTCCTCTTTCTCCATGTAAATCACCATGTTCCTGTCCACTTGTAATCTCGGCTCTTTTCCAAAGCGGTGAGCTGCAGTTTACTGCCTACATAGACGGCTACTAGGGATGCTTGACATTTTTAACCAATTCCAGACATTTGGACACTCATGGGGGAATAGAAAATGGCTGTTCCCAAACTGTTCCAAACTGGCCTTGTCCAAAGTCTCGGTAAGCTGAAGCATTAATATTTCCCTTCACTGGAAGTAAGGGGCCAAGCCCTGAAAAACAACCCCACACCATCATCCCCCCTCCACCAAACTTTACAGGTAACGTTCTCCCGGCATCCGCCAAACCAAGACTCGTTCATCAGACTGCCGAACCAAACCAGAGATCATATCACTCCTTTGTTACCCTCATTGGGCTGGTTACCATACAATCTAGGGTTCATTACAAGATTTTACTATATATTTTTAAAGCAGTTTATTGTATGGTACTCTACAGATGAAGCGTTGTGGGAAAATTCGGGTTGCGTACCTACCCTGAAGTGATAAAATAAAATAAAATTCTGTATCAAAATTTATAAGCAAGACAAGTAGTTTGTTAAGGCTTGGTTTGTAGGGAATTACAAACCTGCGCACATATATTCAAATGCACATAACTATAGAATCAATTCTTAATGCGCACGTGAACGCCATCAGCGTTTCTCACAGGTTTGCGTTTAAAGTCTGTGATGATCATGTCATGTGACATGATCATTTCGACGGAAGTGAATTAATCAAAACTAACTTTAGCGGGAAAAAATATCTTTATTCAAGAACCGCTATAAAGCCAAAACAATCTGTTACCTTAAATGATACGTTTATCTCTGTAAAGTAGCTTTGAAACAATCTACATTGTTAAAAGCGCTATATAAACGAAGATGACTTGACTTGAATATGGCTCCAGAATTGGTGGAGCTCATTATGCCTTATAAGCCAAATATATCACTAAGATCCTCAAATAAGTTCCTGTTAAAGGAACACTCCACTTTTTTTGGAAATAGGCTCATTGTCCAGCTCCCCTAGAGTTAAACAGTTTTACCGTTTTCGAATCCATCCAGCCGATCTCCTCTGGCGGTAGCACTTTTAGCATAGCTTAGCATAGATCATTGAATCTGATTAGACCGTTAGCATCTCTCTCAAAAAAATTACCAAAGAGTTTCAATATTTTTCTTACTCTTTTTTGTTAGATCTTCCCCAACATTACATATTTTCAGGTTTCGTCTAAAGTCTCACTTATTCTCTCTTGCATTTTAAGTCACTCTTTTAATTGGTGTTGTACCTTTTTATTGTTTATCTTGTTGTTTTGTTCTTGATCACTTGTCATGAGCTGTTTTGATTTATATCAATGTACAGAACTTTGGAGCTACAGTGTAGCCTGGAAGGTGCTTATAAATAAATACAATACAATACAATACAATACAAAAAGAAAAGCATGATTCGTCACTCCTCAAAACAGGTGGTCCCACTTTATATTAAGTGGCTTTAAGTACTATGTACTTACATCGAAAAATAAGTACAATGTACTTATTGTGTTCATGTTTTATTGTAAAACACTTTTGCTGCTATTGCGGTGTGATACGGGTAAGGTTAGGGACAGGTGTGCTGGTATGGGTAAGTTTAAGGGTGGGTAAAGGTATAAGGAAAGGGTCAACAATGTAATTACATACATTAATTACAGCTGTAATTACATGCAGGTATTTAAAAAATATAAGTACAATGTAAAAACATGTATGTACACAATAAGTCCATTGTATCAAATTATTAATTTCAATGTAAGTACATTAGTACTTAAAGCCACTTAATATAAAGTGGGACCAGTTTTTGTGCTGATATTAATGGCAGTGGAAGTTTTGCATTGGCGACTTATACACACCATGCGCCTCAGCACTCGGTCATCCCGCTCATCGACTTTTCGTGTAATTCTGTTCTAAATGCTTCCACTTTTCAATAACACCACTTAGTTGACCGTGACAAGGATGACATTTTTACAAACTGATTTGTTGCAAAGGTGGTTTTGTAAATGCAGACTGCATTGAGGTGCTGGGTTTTTTACACCTGTGGTTGGAATGAAACTGGGGCTGCACGATTAATCGCAATTTATATGTAATCGCACTTAAATTGAGATGGCTTGCCTTATCACGATTTTGAAATCACAAAGGCAGCGATTATCTTTTATGCGCAGCTCGTCATCGATGTACGGCTCTGCAAACGCTGCTCACTCTGAAAGCACTGTGAGTTTGAGTCTCTTAAACATCTTTCCAAACATGAGAAGCATTTATGAACCTCTTGTCCAACAAAAGACAACACTTAATAACATGCATTTACTCCAAACTCACTTCATAACGACAGAGGAGCATAATTTGTGAGATGATGTGGCAGAATAAAGCAGTTGTGTATTTATAAGTCATGTTTAATCAATCAAAGCATTTCAATCTTCTGTTTATTCAGCTCTATGATTCAGCAACAGCCATAGATATACATAATAAAGGCTAGATGTCTCATCCGCGCTGCTGGCCAAATGGAGGTCGACGTCCGCACCTGGCGGCCATCTTGCCACAGTCAGCTCACTCACTCATAACATTGTGTTTTAATGGTGCATGTACTTTTTAAATAACCATAACTTGCTCAATTTTCTACCGATTTTCAAACGGTTTGGTTGTTAAAACCTCAAAGATGTAGTTATGACACTGCATACTTATGAATAATTATAACCATACACGACAACTGTGTCTTTGGTGCCTGAAATGCAAACTTCTGAAAACGTGCTTCCATATTTAGTAGTTTTCACGGATTCGTGTGAATGGGGATCATTTCGACAATGGTGTCGTACGCACAAAACTCAAAGGACAAACTTCTCCCTTTTAAGCATATCGTTGTCGTGTAAACGTACCCTTAAACCTCGTTTTCAAAAGTTTACGTTTTCAGGCACCCAAAACGCCGTTGTCGTGTAAATGAACGGCCAAAACGCATAAAAAGTTGTACGTTTTTTATTTGAAAACGGTGTCGTGTAAACAGCCCCTTAATTGATCATCAATCATTTGTTTGCAGGTGTCACATTGATTTTATGTAGTATCATCTAGTAGTGCAATGACATCCAATATATATTTGAATGTGGTTTAAGTGTCGGGATACTTTTGTGGGGCCCCCGTCACATTATTCGACTTTAACCCCATGATGTTTTGACAGCATCATTATACAAGAGCTCATTTTCCCTGCGATAACCATGTCAGTTTTGTCACACTGTAAATGTGCCCATGTCACGGATCGCCCTGGAGCCTTGTTTAATGGTCCACAAGGGAGTGCTTGAATCTGAAGGGGTCCTGCCAGCATGCTGGTTTATTGGCACATAGTGAGAACATCACCGCCTGTGAACGCGTGGGACCCGGTTATAATGACACGGCCGCTGCTAACAACCAGGCTCAGTTAAGTTTAGAGTTTCAGTGTTTTTGTGTGTTCCTCTTGTAATCCATTATTGTCAGTGCCTTGTTATTACGTGATGCTATTTGCTAAGTCAGTGAGTGACCAACCCCGTACTTGAGTTAAAGTGCAGATATATCACTCCAGTAATATATTTAAAATATCTGCTTCCCTTCTTTCTGCTGCTAGAAAGAAATGAGACAATTGCCTTTAAATGCTAAACATCGTATGAAATAATCTGACCATGCAGCCAAACTTGACTTTTTTTGGACACAATGCACAGATTAAACCAGATAATGCGAATGTTTGGAAAAATCATTCTGAACATGTATAGTGCAACAATGATGCAAACAAGCTTGGGAGAGCAGTGTTTTTATAATGAAAATATTGAGTGCAGCTATTAATCTCTGTGCCAGCTGTGCATGGTTAGTTCAGGTTTGGCTCAACTTTATTGTCAGCATTAGCAAAATAAGCTAAAACTTCTTACATTTGCGGATTCTGACAGAAAATCCCTGTTGGCCATTGACAGTTCCCACATTTAATGCAGTGGGGGTGGGTGTGGGGGTGTGGGGGGGGGGGGGGGGTCTTCAACACACACAGGCTGAGCCATCATGAAAAAAAGTAGAAAAGGATGAAAAGCATAAATGCAGTAACGGTCCTGGAAAAAAACCTGTGTGTGTGTGAATAAGTAGAAAAGCATAAAAGTATATGCATATATTATACAATATTATATTGTATAATATGTTATACAAATGAATCTGTTTGCATATAGGCCTATAATGTAATGGCAATGAAAAATATTTGCAAATTTGCACATATATTTGACACACACACACACACACACACACACACACACACACACACACACACACACACACACACACACACACACACACACACACACACACACACACACACACACACACACACACACACACACACACACACACACACACTGCAACAATTTTGATGTGACTTGGTAATTGTGAACAATTTTGATATCACTGTAAAAAAAAAAAAATGTTTACTTGGTTGTGATGTTTATTATAAATTAAATTAAACCGACTTAAAAATGTGTTGAATCTTGTATAACTTTTATAAAAAGTTGAAAATGGCAATGTAAAAATGTATGTTGTCAACTTATTGGTTGACTTATTTTTTACAGTATATATAAATGTGTGTGTGTGTGTGTGTGTGTGTGTGTGTGTGTGTGTGTGTGTGTGTGTGTGTGTGTGTGTGTGTGTGTGTGTAAATTCACCAAAACATGTTTTTTGCATGTATCTCAAAATGGAAATTAACAACTTTCACTCTTTTTGAGGAACTTTTAGTTGCACAAAATCATCATGGTTAAAATGCCCCAGGACGTTCTGCAATGGTCAGGAAACAAGGACTCGGGGGTCGTTCTTGTATCCCTGAAGAAGATAAAGAGAAAAACAGCCAGTGGCGACTCTGCTTGAGAGAGCAGTGTTTTAACCGCGGGAAGATCGCTGCATTGTATGCTAATTGTTTGAAAGCACCATTTTTCTTCACACTAGCCGGCATTGGACACTTCAATATGCTGATGTTGTAGGTTTCCTGCAGGAAATTAATGCACACAGCCGAAATACTGCAAAAGATGTTGCACACAGTAGTAAAAAAGTGAATCAAGCCTGTTCAAATAACTACATCATTCTTTCATAATAATTATTTCTGAAGGATCATGTGACACTGAAGACTGGAGTAATGATGCTGAAAATTCATTCAGGGAAAAAATTACACTTTAACTGTATATTTACTGTATAATTTAATCAAGTAAATGTAGCCCCAGCTAATACAAATATGTTTTAGAAACATATACGCGTTTATCCAAGTTCTGGAAATGTTATTGCTGAAGGTTTTCTGAACATTCAAACCGTCCGTTTTTTACATGTTTTATTTTTTGTTGCACTGTATAAAATGATATGATCAATAATGTGTTTTAACATTACTTTAACTCATCGAAACAACTTTTTTAGTTGTTTTATACAAGATTCAACTCATTTTAAGTCGGTTTTACTTACAGCCAATTTGATTGTGCTTAACAATTTAAGGCAGCAACTGTTTTCTCAATGCGTGTCACATAATTCACGTTAGTTTTTGCACTCGTTATGTTTTGTATTCACCGGCCTTCATCACTCATCTGATGTCATGGACACTAATTACATTCAGCTGTGCACTCCTCATCACCATCATTAACACCTGTACATGTTCAGTTCAGTGCCCGTTATTGTCTATGTTAAGTGTGTGTTCCTCTCTGTTCGCCTTTCTGTTGGATCTTTGAAGAATAAACCTTCGAATCGTATACTTATTCCTCATCTGTCTGCCAGCAACCACCCGTGACAATGTGGTTATTAAGGAAAACATTCCATTTGATAATTTTGCAAACTTTATGAATATTACTTATGAATGTTCTCTGAACATTCTGAGACAAGCCGTAATATTTAAAAAGCGTTAGATGAACGTCCAGCTTCAAATGTTTCAGAGAAATACATTTCAGGAATGATGTATAAAAAATGTGTGAACAACATTCAAGCTGTGATAAAAATATAAACCTTAAAGCTACACTGTGTCATTTTTTAAGTTGATTCTTAGCAAAAAAACACTTTGTGTCTAATTACTTCTACCAACTAATCAAGTATTCTCGTAAGCGTAGAATCTGCCATTTGTAATACATACGGGTGAGTCGCTCAAACGGCGGCAGCCATCTTGAAAATACATTAGCCAAAGAGGGACATACCTGGAAATTCAAACTTCGCCTTTCACACTTTTACACTCCGCGGCACCGTGACGAATGCGAGGGGGAGATTACTCGCGACTGCCGGCAGATTTAAAAGCCTGTTGAAGAGGATCATTCACGCCTATTCTCGAGGACATGTAACAGAGTCGCCAAGCAAGCGAAAGAGAGAATTAAAACAATAATGTGACTGGCAAATCAACAAGACCAAAGTCAATATTGGAGTGGCTTTTCCAAGATGGAAATAGCTCATGAGGAGCAAGGATTTTAAAAGGGACGCCGAAGTTTCCTTTGACAGGTAATTCAGCCTATATTTGTGTGAATGCAATGAAATGGTACCAAAATAACGAAAATGTACAATTATTATTCGTTTTACATAGAGGTCATAACCTACATGTTAACTCACTAAATAACTAAATGCAATTTGTAATAGTTTTCTAAAGTAACCTCATCACTTGAAGGAACACTCATGGACGAAGTCGGACTGGAAGCCGTGTTAATCTTGGAATAATACGGTCACAATAGGAGTTAAACAGCCTGTTCTCACGTAAATGCGTCTCTATAGCATGCACTGTTTATCGTGCAATTTATACGCGAAAATTAGTTTTTACAAGCATAGGAATAGGATACGCAGTTTTCACGTGCATTTGATACGCACTTCATTGCGTGTAATACACACGCACCCCACACCACTAATTCTACCCAAACGTATAATACACACGCACCACACACCACTAAACCTACCCTAACCAACTCATGTGTATCCTATGCACGTAAAAAACTAATTTTTGCGTATAAATTACACTATAAACACACTGCGTGCTATAGAGATGCATTTAGTGTGATCGGGTTGATGGCAATATGGAATATGCAATTTCACTGCTAGATGGGAGAAAATCTTACACAGTGTAGCTTTAAGAGAACATTCCCACTGATCATTATGTGAATGTTACTTTTGAATGTAATGAAATTGTATGAAATTCCAACTAAAATGTTTTAGGAAAATGTTCCATGAACAATTAATAAATCAATGTGTTTTCAGAACATTATTAAACATCAAATAACTTTGAGTGTACGTTCTATTAACGTTCCTGCAAGAGCATTTGTTCATAACTTTGAGAAAACCTTGCCAGAACGTTCTGAGAATGTTTCCAGTTAGCTGGTGCCCTGGTGAGCATTAGATAATTAATTTCAAAAACATAAAAAAACTTAAAATGTTGACTGCTAGTGAATTAAAGTAAGAAGGATCACTTTTGGGAATGTTTTGGAGAACCTTATTGCGTTTCCATCTGATGTAACACAACTGATCGGCTTCTTCCTGAACCGCACACAAAAATACCAGAAGGATTGACTTCAGCGAGTCAGATGGACTGAAGGGGAGGAAGAGGAGGAAGAGGAGAAGTGTCGAGTTGCAGAAGCCTCAGTGTTTGATGACTTGGAGAAAGTCACTTAACCTGAGAAGAGCCGCGCAGATGCAAAGACACCGAGATCAATGAGTCAGGTCCTCTGTGGAGATCAAACCCCAGCTCGAGTTTAAACACACTCCGACTGCTTCAACACCCGCGCTGTCTCACATGTTTCTCCTGAAAGTCCTTTGGAGGCACAAATGTGTCAATAGTTGTCATACAGTGCGAGTATAGAGCTATAAAATGAATGTGGAGAAGCTCAGATCCTCTGATTAGAAACATTTTGACTGCAGACAAATCTGAGCACAACTTCTGAAACTCCAGATAAGACACATTTGAGATTACTGGAATCTTTTTCTCACACTGTAAAAATGATTTTAATTTAATTTTATAAGATTATTGGCTGATTTGGGCCCCCATGTAAACCACCTTTTGCCCCTCTAGCGACGGCCCTGATTGTATTCATAATGTAGCCTACATTATATTGTATTTTCATAAATAATTGTTACCAAAGTTAAAATGCATTATAATATTTGCAGATTCCTTGTAACATCTGAAATCGATTGTTTGTCACGTGTTTTTAACGAACTATGCTTTCTAAAGGTGTGACAATGAAGTATTATATTGTATGTGATTACAATTATTCATGATATTAATGCATTATAAGATGTACTACAAGGCATAATTAATGCATTTCTTTTATAATGCGTTATGTATAAAGGCTTTAAATAAAGCGTTACCGGAAATACTATTTCAGTCTTCCTACTTAAAATGTCCACATTTAATTTCATACTTGCCGATTCTTTAGAAGTATTTGTGTTTCAAATAATTCCCAAGAACTTCAATGAGTTTCAATCGCTCAGGATTGTAAGTAGGAAATCTGTGAAATGTCAAACTTTTTCCAGGCGGAAAAAATCGTTTAGGTCTCAAAATATTGAAACACACGACAGGACCATTTTAAACAAATATGACACAAAGACATAAATATGTCATTCAACATACAAAACTATTTGAACTATCCTCCCAAGTACGGTCGCATTGTAAACAGTGGGGCGGTACTTCCGCCTTTTCAACGTGATGACGTAGTTCCCTTTCCGTTTGTTGATCAGCTCAATCCGAACTATTGAATGTAAAAAGTCTATTCATTTTTTATTTTTTTGAAATGACCTATCAAGCATAACATAACAACCTCTTCTTCAGCTGTGATCGCGTACAGCCCGTTTAAAAACATCAAAGACTTTTGAAACTGCATTGATTTGGACTTCAAAACGATGGTAACCAATGAAGTCCATTGTTAAACGAAAAATCCAGAAATATTTTCCTCAAAAACATAATTTCTCTCCCACTGAGGAAAGAAAGACATGGATATCTTGGGTGGCATTGGGGTGAGTAAATTATTATGAAATTTTCATTTTGGGGTGAACTAATCCTTTAATTGCAATTTCTGAGTGAGCGTTGTTTCAAAGTAAATCCTAAACCTTTTATTTCAGTGCAGAGAACAATTGTTATATTTAAAAGATCTCATTGGTGTTATTTCTTCACTGTCTGACCTCGGTTTTTTCACTTTTCAAAAATCCGTTGGCAGTGAAATAGCAGTCTAAGAAAGAGACCTGACAGCCTGTCAACCGACGTCCAGACGTGTCCGATCCTCTCAGCGGGACGGCGCTCAGACTCTGACAGCGCAGTGAGAGTGATGCCATGTGAAGGACTGAATTAGGAGAGCGCTTTACTGATCTACACAACAGGGCCCAAAGCTCTTCATGAACGGTGGAACTTCTCTCAGATGCTCAACAACATGCAGTATATGGTGAATAATCAACATATTAGTTTTTATGACTCAAGCATGCAACATATTTTCACATGTTCATAATACTTGAGTGAGATAATGTTGAAAATGAAAGTTTGAGAGAAACATGTTCTTCCTGTCAATCACCCCAGCGAACAGGGAACATTCTCAGAACTTTTGCTAACGTTCTCTCAATGTTACAAACGGTCTTCCAGTAACGTTAATAGAACGTTAGTTCAAAGTTATCTGGTCTTTAATAGTGTTATCAAACATGATACATCATTCATGAAACGTTTTTCCGAAACATTTTAGTTGGATATAGTCTAATGTTTTTTTAAAGGGGTGGTTGATTTATGATTTCACTTTTCTAACGTTAGTTAGTGTGTAATGTTGCTGTTTGAGCAGAAACAACATCTGCAAAGTTACAACACTCAAAATTCAAAGCTAAGGGAGATATTTGCTTTTAAAGAAATTGCTTTTTAAGGACCACAACAAACGGCTGGTTCCTCCCGGGTTAGTGACATCACTAACCCTAGAATTTGCATAAACCCCGCCCCCTGAACCCGATTTATAGATTATCATGACAGAATATGCTAATCAATGACTAGAAGATAACTACACATCAGCAACATAAATTCACCAACTAACCATTCAGAAATGTCCTGTTGCTTCTACATGTTGTCACTTCTTCTTGAGTCTCTCCATCGTCTGACTCCGGTTTGAACATAAAAGGCTAAAAGTTTTTGAAATGTTCAGTGCATGTGTGTGTGTGTGTGTGTGTGTGAGGTAAAAGGCCACAAGCTGTTGAAGCTCCGCCCCCTGTGCCGGGAGCAGCAGCTCATTTGCATTTAAAGGGACAGACACAAAACGGTGCGTTTTTGCTCACCCTCAAAAAGTGACAATTTTAACAAAAATATCTGTGGGGTATTTTGAGCTAAAACTTCACACACACACTCTGGGGACATCAGAGACTTATTTTACATCGTGTGAAAAGGGCATTATACCGCCCCTTTAAACATTGCTACTTTCTGCTTCGTTCAGATGGTTCAGAGAACATTCAAAGTAATGTTCCCATAATACTTGCATAATCATAAAACATTCCCTTAAAAAAATTACATTTTGTATATTCTCAGAAATAAACTTAATAGCAACGATAGCAAAACGTAGAACTTTTTTTTTTTTTAGCGGGAACAGCAAGCTTATTTTCCTTATACATTCACATATATTTTATAGTAAAATCTTTGAGCAAATCATCATATTATACCGATTTCTGGAGGATCCTGTGACACTGAAGACTGGAGTAATGATGCTGAAAATTCAGCTTTGATCACAGGAATAAATAACATTTTACAACATATTCATAAGTAAACAGTTATTTTAAATTTGACTGTTTTTACTACATTTCTGATCAAACAAATGCATCATTGGTGAGCATTAGAGACTTAAAAAACATCATACCAACCTCAAACCTGTAAAATATGATAAAAATGACACATGTGGCCAAACATTTTGCTGTTCAGGATTTACTTGCCCATGCACAGATTGACTGTACACTTTAGAATGACCTTGTTTTTCTTTCTGATATTGTCCATCTTATATAACTGTGGGAAGCATTAAACACAACCTGACATGGTGAGAACATGATCCGTGTCACGTAGCGAGCAGAAGTGCTGAGGCAAACGTGCAGCTCGCTCAAGACTTGCTCTGTGAAGGACAACACGATGCCATGCCTGTGCCGCTGGGCTGTTAGCATGAGACACTCTGTCTCCAGAAGAGCATGACATCCTCGGCCTCGCTTCCTTTCAAAGCTGCCTTGGAAAAGTCAATGAGAAAAACACTAACAGGAACGTTCTGCCAAGGTTCTCTCAAAGTTATGAACAAACGCTTTTCCAGTAAACTTTCGTTCAAAGTTATCTGGTCTTTAATAATGTTCTGAAAACACAAAAATGTTATTTATACATTGTTTATGGAACTTTTTCCTGAAACATTTTATTCGGAATTTCATCTAATGTTTTTTTTTTTAAATGTTACTTTTTTTTTAAACATTCAAAAGTAACATTCCCATAATGATCAGTTGGAATGTTCTCTTAACATTTATATTTTTATCATCACAGCAAGGACTTTTTTAATGGAAGGTTTTGTTAGTGGACATTCGTGCTTGGAGATATTCAATGAGACAGATGCATTATGGGAACACGTATGCTTTATTTAGGTCAGCTTTATTTAGTGTGGGATCTCTATTCTGACAAACGTTTAAAAATAAAATAGGCATAAATTATTATCCAGAACATCACAGTTTGATGAGAGCATGTTTAAAATGGCCTTCCTCTGTGAAAAACAATGACCAGAGAGTATGAAAGCTGGTCTAAGAGGAAACTATTAATCTTTCATGCATTATTGAAGTATACTAGCTTTGTCTCTGATGTTTCTCCTTAAGGAGTTATAATTTAAAAAGACACAAAATAATCAATAATTGACCTACAGGAAATGTAGTGAAAATTAATGTGGACAACATTTTGTCCTGGAGAATTTTTATGAGAAATATTAGAGTTTAGACTATGATCTGATCATTTTGATAAAACTGTAAATTTACTGCCAGGAAAATACATACATGCATATATAAGCATTTATATTTGATTTATATATTTTATATATTATATTTAATTTAAAAATATTAAAATGAATGCAAAAGTGCAGAAAAAAAACATAATGTATAAATGCATATATAAATGTCTAAATGCAAAAAATTATTGCAAAAATAAATGCATAAAGAGCAAAAAAAAAAACACATAAATGTAAGCAATAAATGCATAATTGCAAGAAATTAGTGCAAAATCAATGCATAAACAAAAAGTGTAAAAAATAAATGCATAAATGCCAAAATAATTAGATATGTGCCCAAAATTTGAGCAAAAATAAATGCATAAGTGCAAATTCTTTTGCAAAAATGAATGCATACGTGCAAAAAAATGTGCCAAATAAATGCATAAACAATTGCAAACTTAAATGCATCAATGCAAAAAATAAGTGCAAAAATGAATGCATAAATAAATATTTCCATCCATCCATAAAGAGAATATCCACCTCAAAATGAACAAGAACAAAACTCTATTATTACTCCAATTAAGTAACATCCAATGTTTGGCTTCTAGACGGTTTAGGAGGAGTTTGAATCAATAGCATCTGTTCTGATAGCTTCCTTATTGATTTGTGCAAAATGTTGGTGGCCTTTTGGAGAAAATGATGTCCTAATTTGCTCAGTGGGAGTCGGGAGAGATGGAGGTTGTGACTTGAGCTGTCGGATGTGGTTGTTGTTGGCGTCTGTGAGGCCCTTAGTGGATGTTTGATTCACTGCGGCCCTTTACGAAACTGTGACTGTTACCCAGATGCGAGATAAGATTTAGACTTGATTAGGTCTCTGGTGCCTATACAAAGATTTTAGGTCATGGATGAGAGATGACAGTATGTGTTCTTCTCACAAACATTTCAGATTAAACAATGAGACGTGACATAGGATTTCACTGCAGTGTGGAAAATGTTCCATCAATTTGTGTTGTAATGTTACATAAAATAAAATACTTTTTTAAACATAATATATACTACAAATAGTAAAACTATGAAAACCTCATGAAGGGTCTCTCCTGAGACTGTAAAAACTAATATGAACAAAGAAATTCAGCTTGAAAGCTCAGAGACAATTATTTTTCTCTAGTAAAAGTAGTTGTTATAATCCCTGTCTCGTTTTCCCTGTTTTGTGTTTAAGGACTCTTATTTTGAAATGCATTTTCTGTTCCTATTGTTTTACTGTTTCACTTCCTGTTTGCCTTGTTTCCATAGCTGCCTTGTTTGTTACCATAGTTACCCTTGTTAGTCTCCATAGTGATTGATTATGCTCACCTCATTTTGGCTGCTTGCAGCTTTATTTGTATTTTGATATTACTTTTAATAAACTGCATTTGGATTAATCTCTCCATTGTCTCTGAGTCTCCAAGGTTACAGAAGTTGCCTTTTTAATCATTCAAATATTTAATAATGGCTTCATTATGCACATCCATTTCTGGGTTGCTCTTCTTGCAAGCCACGTGACTGAGACATCAGTAGAAAACGTTGCATGCCACTCATTTAAAAAAGGGTTTCAATAATCAAACCAAGTGAGCAACAGTGATGCTGGCTTTCTGTGACTTTTGAGAATGCTTAAAAACATCCACCGATGAATAAAACGCATCTCAGATATTCCCTCAGCCGTTACGGGACTGCTGACATGCCAACTCTAAATGCTACAGATTTGTGCTGGCATCACACTTTCACACAATCCCAGACTAAGCAAAGCGCCGCTCTCACACTGAGGCGCTCACACTGTGTCCGGGAAGGTGGAGTGGCACCGCTCAGCGGGAGATGAACTGTAATTGCGAGGCTCAAGCTGGTCCGTTGGGCTTGTGCACCTGCCGGGCGTCTCTACGGGACTGCTTTAGCCCCACTGAGACTCACTAATAGCCCTAAAGCTGCCTGCAACACTTCAAATGATCCCTTTATAGCGGTGATTCATTAGGAGACAGGTTAAATACGTGGATTGAAGGTGATCCTCCAGAGATTAACGACTAATGACTCCATCATTTCCTTACGCTGCCCTCAGGTCAGCGTATAATGCTAACATACTGCCTACTTTTTCTAAACCGTATTGATAAACATTTCAAACTGCAGACAGTATACATGGTTGTCACATGCATGTTAAAATCTGCAAGTGGCTTGTAGTTCATTTTCTAAATTAAAGGCAGGGTAGGTGATTTGTTCCAGAAATAGTTTTTGTTATGCTGGTTGAAAGGCTCTTCACATCCTGATAGAAAGGTTAAGCGGTACCCCCCTTTTTTTTAATAGACATGAACATGCACATTCTGAACTTAAATGGTTGTAATTCAAGAATGCTTTGGAATATAGATGTAAGATTGTCTTGTTTTAAAGAAGACATTTGGCAGATTTTTGTAGAAGTTAAATAAATTAATAAAGTTAAACAGAAAAAAAGTTATAGAAGTTTGAGTTTATGAAAATGTACAATGTTAAAATGTAATTATTCATATTTTATATAAAATATATATTTTCAAAACCTGGAGGACTCTAAAAATGCAAAAAAATCAAAGCCAAAAATCTGAACAAATTGTTTCAAATTTTAGGTTGATATCTCAAAAAAATAAGCTTTCAGTGAGATTTAGTTTGGGTGCAGTACCACACTTCTCCACTAGTTGACATTACTGCCCATATAAGGGCGCCTTTATTTCCATATGTTGTTTGAGTGATCTGAACCATTATTTTTACAATTTTCATACAATTTATGAAGTAGACATCCTATTCAGAAGTAGTATTGGAAGTTTGGCAGATTTTGAAATGAATTCAACCTCTAAGAAACACAAAAAGAGCACGTATGTGTATTATAGCTCGCTGCCACATCACGAATGGTGAATCTATTCATTTTTCTTTATATTTAAAACATTTTCAGACCTTTTTTTCTAAAATAATTGAATGGATGCTATCTTTTGAACTCTTGGCATGAAAACAAACTGAGGTTTCTACCATTCTTTCATGATTTTTCATGTTCATCACTATTTCAAAATAAAGGTCTGAACACGCCTTAGGAGTATGAAAATATTCTTGTTGCAAATTGATAAATTACGGCTCCTCTGTAATTTATTTTGAAAATCAGTCACTAAATATGTAAACTAGAGATTGTAAGCTTTCAAATGATATATAGTTTGTCAAGATTAGTTTAGGTTTAGTATAGGATATTACTATTTTAAATATGTAATGGCTGTGCCAATATAAGGGGTTAAGTGGATAGTTAAGTGGTCTAAATGTATTTATATGTATATAGTTAGGACACTGGACCGAATGCAATGATTGGACGAACATTTTATGGTCGTACACCTTCCACAGACGATATATATATAAATGTACGCCCGTCAAGGCGTCAACATATGTATTTCCATAACTCTGCGCATACCTCATGCTATGTTCGACAGAAGTCAGTCACAGAGCACCGCAACAGAAAAAGCAGCTGCCTTTTATAGTTCCTCCTGAACAAAGCTTAAAAATATAACTACTGTAATTTGGAAGAGATGGAAACCTGTGATGTTATTCTCGGAGCGGTTTGTGACTTGAATTTATGCGTTTCAATGGCAACACCATCAACACCGAAATTAATCTGCAGCAGTGGTACAGGTCAGTGCCCTTAAAGCTATGTTCATTATTATTGTAATGTTATGTGCTTTACAACATGAGGGAGTTTAACCCCGTCTCTCGTGACGCTTTTGTTTGCTCCCCGCTGTACATGGTCATGTGTTTTGAAGGAGGCGTGGCTTTGGAGACGCTCTGCAGGGAGGGTGGGATCTCATGCTCTCAAAGCTAACTCGCTATTGCTAACCTCTCCGAAAATTGCCTACCTTTAAGTATTTTTTCCAGTATTGTTAACTACGGGTACGTTTACTTGACAATGACGTACTAAAAACATAATTTTTTTTTTGCCGTTTTTAAAAAGTTTCACGTACAGACAACAACGTTGTCAAAATAATCCCTGTTCACATGGATCCGCGAAAACAACTAAAACCGCTGTAGAATTCATGCCAGGCCAATAGTTGGCGATGTCACTTTGTAAAGAAATGACGTCACCGTTTTTACCATGTACTTTGAAACACTTTTTCAAAAGTTTACACTTTCAGGCCTCCAAAACGCCACTGTTGTGTAAATGAACGCATTAAAAAAACGCATAAAAATGTATATAAAACGCATAAAATGTTTTTACGCTTTTAGTTGAAAATGGTGTCGTGTAAACGGCCCCAAGGGACAGGTAACCATTTTAACCTTTAACCCCAACATTTTAAATAAAACCAGCACAAAACATGTTTTAATTTTTTTATTTTTTCCCCCAATTTGTTAGCCTGGGAAAACCCAGACCACCATCCGGCAAATTTAGATTTGCTCTGCAAGTGGGTCTGGCAAAGAGCCCATTGAAACCCATTTCCAATCCGTCGAAATCGCGGCACCAATCAGAAACGTTGGGGCGGGCTTTACACGATGACGACAGAGCAGAGACGGTGACGCAGATTTTGTACATTACAAAGATGGATGCCGCCGTGGAACATCACAACATCACTCGTTCGAATCAGCTATCGAGTCTGTTTCAAGCGATTTAAAATGGTAATTTTCGTTAACACAAACAGAGAATTGCTGAGAGTCTCGAGATGTTTCTCCGTCGCTCTGCATACGTCATGACATTCATCGCTCTGATTGGTTTTAGATCTATCCGACGTCCGTTGGTGACGCCCCTGTGGAAATGAATTGTCTATGGAGCTTTGCCAGACCCTCACTCTTTCTACTGAGAGTGGTCTGGGTTTTCCCAGGCTACCAATTTGTGCAATTTATGACAAAATGTAGTGATCCCACTTAAATTTACTTTTCAAAGTTGCAAATAAAACACTTTACAAGAAAATACTATTTGCGTCTTTGAGTTGAAATGTTAATCTGCACAGATAAATCATGTATATAAAATCTACATTTATGATAATATGAAAAGTTAATATTCACTGAAAAAAAAAGATCTTGACAAAATATTGATGCATCAATTTTTGGTGAAGATCTTGTATTGTCAATGCAAGAGTCCAGCACTCTGTAAAGTCTCCTCCAGCACATCACACACACTCTCAGTGAATTTAAAGGAGAACTCCGGTCAACATTGAGCTAATTTTTTTGTAAATTTGGAGTGCTGTCAATACAGAGAACAACGACAAAAATCGGTGTTGCCTACACTGTGTTATCCTCTTTTTAAAATTTGCACCCTGTTGACTTCAATGGGGCACGTTATAAACCTGCGTTTAGCCTCTTAACATATTTGATGTGTCATTACAAGTGCCCAGCCATGTTAGATGATTCCTTCAGAGTGAACACGAGTGAATCTGACTGCAGTAGATGTGAAGGATATGAATAAAAATGATGTTATATCAGCCAGCGCAAATACCTGTATTTACATCCTGTTTTCGGTCGAAGTCCAAAGTAGTCGATTGTCGAGTTCACGCGCATAGGTTTTAGTTACCTATGATCACGCGCTTGAACTCGACAATTCAACTCAACACCGATTTTTGTCATTGTTCTCTGTATTGACAGCACTCCAAATTTACAAAAAAATGAGCTCAATGTTAAAATTGACCGGAGTTCTCCTTTAAGATCTGGACTCGGAGGTAAAAAAAAAAGGATTCTTCATGTTCCTCACAACCATTCTTTCACAATTTGTCTATTTAAATTATTTTTTTTTTTTTTGCTTTTGCCCGGGCAGTGTATATTATATCTATAAAAAAAAAAAATCAAATATTTTTCTCTCTCTCTCTCTCTCTCTCTCTCTCTCTCTCCCTTTCAGGGACTGTGATTATGCGAACGGGCGCTGCAGTCATAAACTTCAGGCTCTGACACAAACACGCTGCAAAGCAACCAAACACACAAATTATTGTACAATCAATATTGCTTTCTGGAGAGAGGCCTTCGCTATGAAAGCCTGCACAACACGCTTTAAACTCACTTTTATCGCCACCTTGTCGCTATTTGCTTATCAATAGGACATTAGACACGATTAACCTTCCAGCGGCGAGATTAGACTCGCTCTCCAGATGCTTTCTGCTTACTTTAGCACGGCTTCTGAATATGGGATTATAAATAGCACTGACATTTTAATATTCTATTAAATAGAAATGCATCGCCTGGAAGAGGTAAAAGCAATTGAAGTCTCAAGAGGCCCAGAGAAAAATGTTATTGCTCTGGAGACTTTCCCACTCGTGAGAGAGACGTGTACGAGATCTCAGGAGAAACATCTCAGATTTCTCTTTTATAATCTCAGTGCTTTCTAGGAGAAATCATTGACACAATATCCTTTAATATTAGTAACATGAACTAACAATGGTTAGGTTTAGGGTATAAAAAATAGAACTATCTATCCATCCATCCATCCATCCATCTATCTCTCCATCTATCTATCTATCATCCATCTATCTATCTCTCCATCTATCTATCAATCCATCCATATATCTATCCATCCATCCATCCATCCATCTCTCTATCTATCATCCATCCATCCATCCATCCACACATCTATCTATCTATCTATCTATCTATTTATCTATCTATCTATCTATCTATCTATCTATCTATCTATCTATCTATCTATCATCCATCTATCCATCCATCCATCTATCCATTCATCCATCCATCCATCCATCTATCTATCCATCTCTCCATCCATCCATCCATCTATCTATCTATCTAACTATCTATCTATCTATCTCTCCATCCATCCATCCATCCATCCATCCATCCATCCATCCATCCATCTATCTATCTATCTCTCCATCCATCCATCCATCTATCCATCTATCTATCTCTCCATCCATCTCTCCATCCATCCATCCATCCATCCATCCATCCATCCATCCATCCATCTATCTATCTATCTATCTATGATAACATTAATCAATGCACTGTAAACTAACATTAACAAACAATGAACTGATAAATGCTTTACAAATATATTGCTCACTGTAAGTTTATTTACTAACCTTAACACATGAGAGCTCATATTGTAAAGTGTTACCGAGATGTGATTTGTGTTTTCTCTTTCTGTTCTGGCTGCTCAGCGGAAATATCTTCTGCACATGATGAATACAAGTCTCCAGTTTTGTTGGGATTTGAAGGCATTTACCCAGAGGCAGGACTTTCCCGAAGGCAATCTATTGTGTTCCTGAACTAACTGTAAGCCTCAGAGATTGCACATCCATTAGTGACATTTGTGTGTTTGTGAGGGTTTAATGATTTCAGCAAGAGGTGGATGTTTAATGAATGAACTCCTCGTTAATAATTGAAGGGCCTGGAATTGGCATCCAAACTCTTCCAGAGGGAAACGGGATGTGTTTCACTTTCACTGACCTCAGGCAAACGTGTGTGTGTGTGTGTGTGTGTGTGTGTGTGTGTGTGTGTGTGTGTGTGTGTGTGTGTGTGTGTGTGTGTGTGTGTGTGTGTGTGTGTGTGTGTGTGTGTGTGTGTGTGTGTGTGTGTGTGTTTGCTTGCGTACTCGATAGGATCAAATAATTCAGTCATCTCATCATGTCTGTTACTCTGTGCTGAGCCTTCATTTGTATTCTCTGCAATGCAGCATCTATCTATCTATCTATCTATCTATCTATCTATCTATCTATCTATCTATCTATCTATCTATCCATCCATCCATCCATCTGCCTATCTATCCATCTATATCCATCCATCCATCCATATCTATCTATCTATTCTATCTATCTATCGGTCTGTCTATATATATATATATATATCTATCCATCTATATCCATCCATCCATCCATCCATCCATATATTCTATCTATCTATCGGTCTGTCTATATATCTATCCATCCATCCGTCCGTCCGTCCGTCTGTCTGTCTGTCTGTCTCTCTGTCTATCCATCCATCCATCCATCCATCCATCCATCCATCCATCCATCCATCCATCCATCCATCCATCCATCTGTCTATCTATCCATCTATACTGTAAAAAAAGATTGGTTTAACTTAAAAAAGCAAGTTACCTTGTTGCCTTAAAATGTTGAGTTTGTTGTAATTAAAAATTTGAGTTAATACAATGAAGAAGAATGGTTTAATAAACAGAAACTCAAAATAGTATGTTATCTTCACACATTAGTTATCGAAGTTGATTTGACAAAAGATAAAAAGTTGTGATAACAAATTATGAAAATATTTTTTTACAGTATATTTATCTAGTAGTCAATGTAAAAAAGTCCCCACTATGATCGAAAAACAAACGTGAGTGTGTGTGTGTGTGTGGTTGTCTTGTCTTATCTCAGGTGACATCTGCTGTGTCAGTGTCCATTCTCCCAAGTAAACAAGGCCCTCATTAACTATTAATTCTCCCACACAAGAGAAGAGTGGCCCACGCGTCTCCAGAGACCACAGGAAGTGTCCACTAAGGCGGTTTGGGTGAAATCGTGATGAACAGAACTCGGTGGCTTAACCGAGGAGTGTCTGAGGTAGTGGTTTATATTTCACTGAAGTGTAAGCGAGAAGTTTGTGGCCTATTTAACTGCGCAGAAACTCTGATGACACAAGTGGAACAAAATAGAGGCCAGTTAAAGAAAAGACACACTGAAGTGTGTCTGAGTGCTTTTAATAGGCTAAAGACCACCACATTTTTTTTGGTAATACATAATATTAAAAATGTAAATACATAATAACCTCTTAGATATTACCTAAAAATACTTTTTCACTTGAGACAGTAGGTCCACCTATCAACCACTCAGAACACTAGCATCAACACAATGTGTTTTGCATCTATCTATCTATCTATCTATCTATCTATCTATCTATCTATCTATCTATCTATCTATCTATCTATCTCTCTCTCTCTCTCTCTCTCTCTCTCTCTCAATGAACTGTGAGCCACTGTGTACAGTAGCAAACAGACAAATGCAATTAAATATATAATTATTTTTTATATATTATCCAGTAGTATCTAGGCTACATGCATGATGTTTCAATGTGGAAGGCTACAATTAGGCTACTGGTGACCGGGGGCTAGTTGACACAAGTGCTGTACCTCAATAACTATAAAGCTGTGCAGTAAATGGTAGTTCAAACTCTAATATTGTTGTGATGTTGCGGCAAAAAAAGTGAAGACAGTAAAACTAGTAGTCAAGACTTGGTTTCTCATATTATAGCTACCTTGCAAATATTCACTGGAGTAAAAAGAGAGACAACTATTCCAGGACGTGCCTCATTTAAACTAACTAACTAACTAACTAAGTACTAACTAACTAAATAACTAAAGCATCAAATGTTTTCGCGGCTTAGCCACATGATGGCGCTCATAAAACTCTTCATCGATTATGCATTTTTTCCTCAGAAATAATATCCAGCTGTATATTAAATATATATATTTATATTTAGCCTATACATATTTTATACAGTTCCTTATAAAATATTTATTGTTCCTGTAATAAATCAATCAATATAGCCTACTATAGTAGGCTATGTAGCCATATATTGAGAACCGTGTGATGTAGGGAAAATTTGCTGGAATTTGTTGGAAGTTATTTTACGCACAGACATCTGACAGACATTTGACTGGTTAATGTTATTAGCGTTAAAGTTCATGAAATGCCAGGACTGCCCTGTCACTCACTTCACTGTTGACTGGTGCTGTGATTCCCCTTGCTTTAGACTCGTCATTGTGAAAGACATCTAGTGGTCATTCAGCGCTCTTCACGCTCCAGCGCTCACTCCTGAAACATTCACAGGTGTCCAGGAAATGTGGGAGCATTACAGGACAGGTGCAGGACAGGGATCATCTCCTACGTGCGTTTCTTTTTCTCTTTCAGAGGAAAGTCCCTCACACTCCTGCATGCGCGTGCTGGCACAGAAAACCCCTCAGTAAAACACACGGCGATCCTGACACAACAAAACGTGTAATTCTTCCTCGGAACTTCGGTGAGCTCAAAGCTGAAGGAAAACATGTCCATTTCCAGATAGAAGGTGACTGAATGTTTTATTTCTCCGAAGGTATCATCATAATCCATCTTATTTTGCAACGCGGAAGTAGATGTTTTTCTGTGATGTGCGAGACTTCCGATTCACCAGCATCAATAGTTGAATGAATGGCTAACTGTAAGAATAACTATAATCAGCAGTAAACTGGAAAACTAATTCCTCTTCAAACCAATGTGTAGGTAGGCCTATATAATTACGACTTTTAAAATATGAACAAATATCAGTTTGCAATATCAAGCAGTAGCCAATAAGGAAGTCACATTAAAAAATCATGTTTGGTCAATAATTCATAGTTATGACACACCAAAAAAAAACATGTCATAATTATAAAACGATAAAGTTAAAATAATTTCCTTTTATCTCATAAATATGACTTAGTAGCCTATTTCATAATTAAGACTATTTAAGTTATTATTTTTAAGTTTCATCTCATTCATCTCCCTTATGTGGTGGAAATGGGCTTCCATTGCATATTGTTTTATGTTTTGTACAGCTAAAACTGGAAGCCTCGCACATTCACATTCACTCATTTACTTTAAGAATAAGACGGTTAAATGGGATCACTAGGTTCATGTTTAAGAAATTATACTATTCCCATGGTGTTTTTCTAGATAGATGAATGCCTGTGATTTATACAGCAGCAGATTATGTTGCTCATTTAAATCCTTTTGGACTCTGAATGAGTTTAATTGCTTTTACCTTGGGTGTGTTCCTCAAAGAAATCAATATTTATATCTGAATTGTGACCACAGGCTCTGTAATCCTATGCCAGCAGAATGTCTTCCGCCTCACTGTGGTGACTGTAAATTCCCAGTTTTGACTCAAAGTCTCTGGTTTCCTCCTATGAGAAAGGTACACATTACTGCAATCCCAGCTCGGCCCACCCACCTCAGTTCTGTTTTCAGAGGTCAGTAGAGGAAACTTTAGAAAATTCAAGACTGACATGTACATCTGATAATACAGTACATACTGTAATATATGATATGCAAATGTGCAGAAAATGTACCTTTAGGGGTACAGCAGCTTGTCACCGGGACATTGCCCTTAAAGGGATATTTTTGTACCTTATTTACCAATAAAAGTTCATAGTAGCCTACCTTAAGGCTACATATTACTCTAAGGTACTAAAATGCACTTTTTAGGGGTAGATAAAGTATAAAAATATATGTATAAAGATATATAAGATAAAGGTATTGCCCCAGTGAAAAGCTGGCCTAGGGTGAATTTTTTGACAGTGCACTGTTTATGATTCAAAATAGTTTTCACTTCATCATTTGCTTTTAAACAAAAGCTCACACACAAAGACTTGGCATTAACTCGGCAACTATTTAAAGGCGCAGCCAGTGCGTCATTTCTACACCATAAGTGGCAAGAGCTAGAATAGAAAATGTACCTTGATTTTTGAAGACATTTTTTTGTATGAATGTTTTTAAGTCTCTTCTGCTCACCAAGACATCAAAATACAGTAAAAACAGTAATATTATAAAATATTATTACAGTTTAAAATTGCTGTTTTCTATTTTAACATATTGTAGAATGAAGTAATTTATTCCTGTGATCAAAGCTGAATTTTCAGCATCATTACTCCAGTCTTCAGTGTCACATGATCCTTCAAAAATAATTATAATATTTGATTTGCTGCTCAAGAAATATTTTTGATTATTATCAATGTTGAAAACAGTTGCTGGTTCTTCATATTTTTGTGGAAACCATGATACATTTTTTAGATTTTTTGCTGAATATAAAGTTCAAAAGAACAGCATTTTATTTGAAATAGAAATCTTAAATGTCTTCACTGTCACTTTTGATCAAAATTATTAATTTTTTCAAAAAATATCAAGCCATGTGACTCGAGCCAATAACAGCAACAGCAGCAGCAATAGCAGCAGCAGAAGCAATAACAGCAGCAGCAATAACAACAGCAGAAGCAATAACAGCAGCAATAACAGCAGCAGCAATAGCAGCAGCAGAAGCAATAACAGCAGCAGCAATAACAGCAGCAGCAATAACAACAGCAGAAGCAATAACAGCAGCAGCAATAACAGCAGCAATAACAGCAGCAGCAATAGCAGCAGCAGAAGCAATAACAGCAGCAGCAATAACAGCAGAAGCAATAACAGCAGCAATAACAGCAGCAGCAATAACAACAGCAGAAGCAATAACAGCAGCAGCAATAACCGCAGCAGAAGCAATAACAGCAGCAATAGCAGCAGCAGAAGCAATAACAGCAGCAATAACAGCAGCAGCAATAACAACAGCAGAAGCAATAACATCAGCAGCAGCAATAACAGCAGCAATAACAACAGCAGAAGCAATAACAGCAGCAGCAATAACAGCAGCAGAAGCAATAACAGCAGCAGCAGCAGCAATAACATCAGCAGCAGAAGCAATAACAGCAGCAGCAGCAATAACAGCAGCAGCAATAACAGCAGCAGAAGCAATAACAGCAGCAGCAGCAATAGCAGCAGCAGAAGCAATAACAGCAGCAGCAATAACAGCAGCAGAAGCAATAACAGCAGCAGCAGCAATAACAACAGCAGCAATAACAGTAGCAGAAGCAATAACAGCAGCAGCAGCAGCAATAACATCAGCAGCAGAAGCAATAACAGCAGCAATAACAGCAGCAGCAGCAATAACAGCAGAAGCAATAACAGCAGCAGCAGCAGCAATAACAGCAGCAGCAATAACAACAGCAGAAGCAATAACATCAGCAGCAGCAATAACATCAGCAGCAGCAATAACATCAGCAGCAGAAGCAATAACAGCAGCAGCAGAAGCAACAGCAGCAGCAACAACAGCAGCAGCAACAATAACAGCAGCAGCAATAACAGCAGCAATAACAGCCGCAGCAGCAATAACAACAGAAGCAATAACAGCAGCAGCAATAACAGCAGCAGCAATAACAGCAGCAGCAGCAATAACAACAGCAGCCGCAATAGCAGCAGCAGCAATAACAGCAGCAGCAGCAATAACAACAGCAGCCACAATAACAGCAGCAGCAGCAATAACAACATCAGCAATAACAACAGCAGCAGCAATAACAGCAGCAGAAGCAATAACAGCAGCAGCAGCAATAA